>JARKHS020028262.1:0-18748 GCA_030143305.2 Amblyomma americanum
CATCTTCATCATGTGACTCGTCGGCTAGTGGCATCACATGGTGCCGTTTCTTGCGGACATGACCTTGAGATTGAGCCATCTAATGCTTTCACATTAAAATATGGATGGAGCCCTGTCATTTTCTCAGTCCCTGTCCATGTTCTTTCACACCAGCAATTGTGCCTTCCCACTGCATTGCTAATTCATTGAAGGGCAGGTTAAAAATTCTCCTTTTCCCTCTCTTGGCCCTCGGCTGCCAAAACTACTGACCGGGTACACTCACATCACCCTAGAGAAAAGACAAATCTGAATCGTGTTGTGTTGCACTGTGTTGGGTTTTACGGTGCATGAGTGAAATCTGAAGCATCCTGAAGGATGCTGAAGCTTTACAATAGCATGAGACAGCAAAACATACAGGAGCATTACGAAGGGCTCTTTGGAGATGCCTTCAGTGGATTTTTCTCGCGCAATCTTCAAAACAACTTGAAGTGAAGGTGACCGAATAAAATGACCTGGCGACATGAACCCAATTTACTGAAAGGTGCTGAAGCTAGGTCGATCTGAGCATACTGGCAAGTATCAAACAATAAATTATTTCCCTTTCACCTCTGCGTAATGCCGTGCCACAATCAGAATTAGAGGTTTCTTTGTTCAGGTCTTCCGAGTTCATTTGTGGCCATATTTATGTGGTCACTCCTGCATGCCCTCCAAGTGCCTTTCTGCAAGCTACAAGGACGCGGTGAGAATATTCTGACCACACTTCTTTCCTTTTGGACTGATGTATGTATGGCCTCTAGAATGGAAAACAGTGCTGGTGAGCTGTGTTCGTGTTAAGCTAGTCTTTTAAAAACGACTTCTCTTCATCGCCCCGTCCTCTACCCGTCTCTCCAAGGAATCAGATCCATCCATCTGGCCGTGCATCTCTCATAATTCACCTCAGGCAGATGAAGACCATGAATGGTGAGCAGAGTTGCACTTGGGTCACTTTGGTTCCTGGCCAGGTGATTACTTTCCGCTTTGTCTTGCATGATGCTCCTTTTGTGCTCCTTTACAGCCACAAATATCTACAGCTTCCGTCATTTTTTTTTCTAAACGCTGCCCACCAGCGAAATGTGTTCCTTTGCAGGTACCTGCACCATCTTTGTGCACATTCTCATGTCGGTGCCCCAGGCTATTATTTCTGGTCTTGATAAAGTGCACACACCTCAGAACAGCTGGCCTCGGCTGACAGATCAAGCCCAACGCGCGAGGCAAGCAGTATGGGATGGCAGCGCCTCATTGGAGTGAGCACCAGAACTACGCTCGACGGGTGGCATCTTTTGATCTTAGCACCTATGACCGGGCATAACAAAAACTTGGGAGGCTATGGTTAGCTGCCATATTTTATGGACAATGTTTCTGCAAAGGCTGAAAAACGCTTCATTAGTATATATACACATCAGCGGCAGAAAGGTAAGAAAATTAAGGAAAATTTGTTGTTTAACACAAAACTGGATGGGCACCACCATGTTTAAATGCTTAAAACCTGCTGAATAATAAACCACAAAACAGTAAGAAAAACATAACAGAAAGGAACAATAAAGGTACTCAAATTAAAAATTTTCTCACCCAAAACAAAAATTGCTGAGCAAGATGCCAGTAGCATTAGAAATCTGACGCATCATCTTTTGCATTTCGACCTGGACCATCTCAATGTGAAATTTAAAGCCAAATAAGCTGCGAAATGCACTTGTTTGCAACTTTGGGACTTTTTTTCTGAAACATTTTAACATGTCGTAAAGGTCCCAGACAATCTGCAGAAATTTTCAAAATGACCATTACAGAAGCCTACATTTTTTTTCAATTGCGAAAATGGTGTATTTTGCACTGAAATTGCAGGCTAAAATTGTATAAAAAATTGTCTGCATCCATGTTCTTGCTGCCTGTTGCAATGCGAAGTAAAGAAAAACAATTTTTTAAACGAACTTTCTTGAGGCCTAGTTTTTATGACCTAGTGAGACCTAGTGAAGATGGGTAAAACACAAATTTTTTTATAGCTTAGGACAGGCAAAATCACTCACCGCTATTGTCTTCTCCTTGATTCCGCCCACGGGGAGGACCTTACCGGTGAGGGACACCTCTCCTGTCATAGCCACACCAGGCTTCACCGGCTTGTTCAGGGCCAGTGACAACATTGCCGTCACCATGGTTATCCCTGCACTGGGGCCATCTTTTGGCACAGCACCCTGCCAAAAGCAGAATTGACATCTGAGCTAGTTGGTTTTCCATTTTCAAAAATTATATAAAACGCACTTGGTCTCCCTTGTCTGTTGTCCTAAGTGCGCTTTATATAATTTTTGAACCCTGCCAAAACATGCATACAAGGTTAAGTCACCCAACACATGCCCTCGCGTGGCATAGCTGCAGACACTGGCAGGCCTTTGGCTGTTGCAACCGTTTCTAGAAAAGGCTGAACTGAGTAAATACATTGCAGCCCCGTTGTTAAGCTTTTTCACAGGAATGAGGGAAAAAAAAATGTGCAAGTGCATCACGCTTCTATAGAATTCGCAAGGCTTTACAGCTCTTGTGTTGTGCATGCGCGGAACACCTGAAATGCTCTTTGATGGCTATTTGTCTCTCTGACCAGCTGTCGGTAGAAAGGAGGCAGTAGCGGGAAGGCAGCGTGAGCAAAGTGGGTGAGGTTGAGGTACACCTTTGCTGTTTTTGAGGCGGCCACTTTAATCCTACACGATACCTGTCTATCGGAATCTAGAAATTGCATCCTTTAAGCTGCAGGTGATAAGAAAAAGGTGGATGACAGAAACAATAGCCTCAGTGACAACCCATGCAAACGCACCCCGTATAGTGCTGCCTGCTCGCTGCCTGCCACAGTATGGCATCGTTCTTGCGCCTTCGGTCATTTGCACTCGAGTCGTAGCAGTGATGGAATTGCTCCAACGGCTGCAGTAAGACATGCCGCCAGCAAGCATGAATGTCGGCATGGACGCAGCACACGAGATGCCGCTAAACTAGGCTGTCAAAATGTCGGCGCAAGGTAATGAACTACAGCGAGGTGGAATTCGCGGTGTACTATGTGGGAATGCAGCCACAATTGTCGCATAACTGTCGGTGTAGCTACAGTGCAATGCATGGGTTTGTCCTCAAGGGTGGACCCCTACTTGTCCAAGAGTCCACGGGCCTAGGCTTCGCGGAGCGCTCTGTTCACTAGCCACGTTTGGCCAGCTGGTTGAACAGCGGCCTCCCATGAGGAGTGGGGAGGGTACTGCAATGGTGGCAGCATTCCCATAGGGAGTTGTGGAGAACCTGTTTCCCCCCTCCATTTCGACGCGGTCCATCTTCATCGTCAGGCGTCAGGACAGCACCGGCTGGGCGAGGAGGGAAGTCTCCCTCATGGGGAAAGCGGAAACAGAGATGGGAGCGCCACCTCGAAGGCTAAGCGGAGCTCCGTGGAAGTGTTGAGAGTCTCTTCGGGATCTGGCCAGCGTCACGAGCAGTTGCAGCCGCACGCTCTCGTCACCTTCTACGGCAGGCGCACGGAGAACCGTCGTGCCTTGCCGATGAACTTCTGGTTCCAGGCAGTGAAGTGAACGCCGCAAAGTAATTTTAAAGGAAAACTTTCTATATGTATTACCTATGCACCTGCAGGTGTATAGATAACACACAAAAGGACAACTCCAGAAGTGGGTTCAGTTCACTGAGCCATCATTCCAATTTTATGGAACAGTGCAGAGTTATGTTTAACCAGCCCTACCTTCTGTTCACCCAAGCAACTGTTCCATGTGCTATGCTCACAACTAGGAGGTTTCATATGTACAGCCCAGGCCCTGGCTTGAACATGTGTGAGAAAAGAAAATCAAAAAGGGCGCTACTTGTGGAAAACGACGGGTAAGCTATAGATGAAACAGCACTGCATAATGAAGATGCAAATGCGGAGCAGGAAAACAAACTAAACAAACAAAAAACGTTTAGCACACTGAATGTGCTTTCTCCTGTGCCTGGCCTTTAAAAGAGCTGTAGTGTTAAACTATGTATTTCCAAGGGCCAAGAAGAATATGTTGTGGTAGCCGTAACTGATTTTATGGAATCTATCATATATATCACCCAAGAGCACCCAAGAAACTTGCCTCCGGTACATGCAGGTGGATGTGTGCTTTCTGGAGGAAGTCATTGTCAGGCGCCTGAGCCAGCAGGAAGGCCTTTGCAAAGGTGTAGGCAATATTGGCACTCTCTTTCATCACATCACCAAGGTGCCCAGTCAGCTGTAGCGAGCCCTCAGGTTTCTTGTCCCCACCAGGTTCCAGAGGTCGCGGCATCGCTGTCTCTATGTACAGTGTGGACCCACCTAGGAAAAATACCCATGAAAATTAAGCAATGGTGTACTAATGCCCAGATTCAATGAAAAACCACCAATGGCATTGAAATGAACATGCTGATGCACAACTGTCAATGATATTTATATGCCTGACCTCTCTCCAACTAGTTCATGTGACTCAGGCTGGTTTCACTTTAGCACTCAGCACACACCTAGAGAGGAGTTGTGCTTGGCCACTTCTTGCGGGCCACCACGTTTCTCTAATCACAAACTGGGAGGTCTTGCTCATATTCCCCATATATGGGCGAAGTAATATTGTTAAATACACAGAGAAGCTATAAAGCACCCTTTCTCAAGCTTGCAAAGCCTTATGCTTAAGTAAATCTGAAGAAAAAAAGTGTCCTGTGATCTAGTACAAAGAGGCGTCTCACAATTCAGTAAAAAGCAAGTCAGCCAAAGCTATGCCTAGGCATTTCTGAATGGTACCTGCAAAGCTTAGCAATGTGCACTGCACAGAGGTCCAAAAAGATAGGCACCAATAATGCTGAAAAAAAAAACAACCTAAACAAACAGGAAATAAATACAGTCGAACCCCGCTACAACGAATGTCGCCTCAACGAAATATTTCCAGTTCCCCGTCAGCTCACCATAGAAAGTAATGGAACAAATTTCTCATCACAACGAACCATTTTTGGCGTGCGTTTCCGGTTCAACGAAATTTTTGCTATGCGAAGCTGGGTTTGAGAATCTATCTTACTATAAAACAAGCATATCGCCGCCCATATGTGTACTTCCGTAAGTCCACGCTGCTTTGTTTCTCTAAACTTTCGCTGGAACCAATTGATCTACGCATTCAAACGCACATGAAGACCGCCATTGCTTGGTGGTGATGACAATCTGGCTGGCTGCCTTGCGACAAGGCGCGGGTGCAAGCTCCCGTTTTCTTCCAAGCCAGAGCTGCAACCAATCCGTCGCCAAAGGACGCAGCAGCCTGGCAACAGGAGCAGAGCGTTTCCCCTAGTTTTTTCACTCGTGCTTGTGCGCTGCAATCGACACAAGCATGGCGACTTTGTCTAGGAAGCGGAAGTTCCTTTCTTCCGAGGAGCTGAGTGATGAAGCCATAATTGAGGGCATTCGCCACAGCGACGCATCATCGGATGATGACAGTGACGCAGAATATTTAGCACCACCATCTGCACTAAAAGTGATGGAAGCATTTGATGTGCTCCGCAGATTTATTATTGCTCACAATGACGACGTCGCGATGCAACTGCTCACCGAGTGCATAAGTCGCGGCAAAACACTTGTGGCAAAAAAAAAAAAAAACAGGAGAAGCTGGCCGACTTCTTTGGAAATAAATGATGTTTTGGGACTATGTTGTCCGACCTGACAAGTGTTTTTGGGCTGATTTCGCCACAACGAAATTTACGCTTCAACGAAATTTTTCGCGCACCCTGTCAGTTTCGTTGTAGCGAGGTTCAACTGTACAAGTATTACCAGAGATCAAGGTAAAAAGATAGTTCCTCAACAAATAACCCGAATCGCATGCCTTAAGGGGTATATACATAAAAGAATATGCCCAGATTCAATGAAAAACCACCAATGGCATTGAAAAGGGGTGTCCGATGAAAGAGGGTGTCCGATTCCTTACCTTGAAAGAGGCCTATGGGCCTAGTAATCATGGAAATGAGTTCAAGATATCAATGCGCATCATGAATAATTACCTACAAACAATTTTGTACTGGCAGTTCCAGTCTTGGACGATGCCAGCATTGAAGTGCACCATGGCACCACGATTGACCGCCTAACCTAGGCTACTACATTCCTGATGACGTTGGCGTCACCGGCAAGCGTCGGTTGTTCCTGTGAACAACCACTGGGTTTGGTGAAGCCACAACAATTGGAGCAAATGCATCTTGATGTCAGTTAATATGGGAGGAAATGCCGAGTGGCTCCTAGAACAACATTCAAAATGATATCAAATTATGTTGTACTCAATGCATGTGACTCAAACTTGCTAGAAGGCATCTCTTTAGGCCTATGAAATAAATCATACCATTTTTTTGCATTCAAAGCTTTGTATCTGTACCCCTTTACGCAAAAACGAGTTTCCAGTTTGTCACAGAAACTCCCTCAGTCTCCTCATGGGCTCTCAGAAAGAAAATAAAGGCTGCGGTCCATAGCTCACCCATAGCAGTCCAGGCAAGTCCCATGACCACACCGGGGGGCGTTTCATCATACATCTTATCATGTGTGAACAATGGTTTCCCAACAAAGTCATTAAGGTTTTCTGGCTGCACCTCCACAACTTCGCACTCGTTGCTCACTATCTTGAAAGCAGCCTTGCGGAAGATCTGCACCAAATACATCAGGAGTACACAACATTATTGGGCCACTTTTTACCACAGCTGTTTACACATCGTACAGCTCAGCCCTGCTGCAATGGGATTCTAGCCACACAACACCATTACATAAAACTTTACGCCGCTGCAGACAGTGCCACTATGTGCTATTACTCTAGTGCCATAAGATTTTTATAGTCATAGCACTCAAACTCTCACTCCCTCTCTCTGATACACAACCACACACACAGTGCTACAGAGCAAGGCAGGAGAAAGAAAGGAAATGCAAACGGTACACAGAACTGAAAGGAAGATTGTTGGGCAGGAAGTAAACCTTCTGCCAATTTAAACTGTCATCAGAACAGAGTGCAGTAAGAATTGCCTAATATCTGTCAAGCTTCATTCTGCATCTCAACATCTGCAGCAGGAGTAGCATGTGTCACTAATAGAGAGTTTTAGTTTCACGTACGTAGAGGGTTCACGTACGCAAACGTGAGAAGTGTACGTAGCCTGCACGCAGGTCGTTTGAAACCCTTATAGTTGCACGTACGCGAAGCACGCCGCGCGTTACGCCTAGCGCCATCTACTAAGAAACACAGACACTGGTTGTAGCCTAAATCATCCAAGACAAGACTTTAAGCCAAGCCATCCATAGCGAGACCGTTGCTATGACGACGACCAACGCTACTTCGTCAGGCTTAACAGCTCAAAAATCGCCCTTCTGTCTGAAAAACAAAAGCTATTTGTCGCTTGAAACCTTATGCGAGGGTAAGAATGGGCAAATCGAAGGCGAATACAACAGGTTAGAACACGATATCGCGTCGAGGGATTAGCGACAAAGCTGTTATCGCTGTGAAGCGGCGGGCAGGGCGCCGCCATGTTTGTCAACGCTACGTACGCAGGCAACGCAAAGACCGCGACGTAAAAATCCGAATCTCACGTACGTACGTGAGACTCGCGCATACCCTTTGCGTTCTGCGCATGCGCACTGGCCACCCGTAAGAGCTCTACGTACGTGAAGCCTCTACGTACGTGAAACTAAAACTCTCTAATAAGAGTGGGTGAATACAAAATCTTCGAATATGAATCGAATGAAAATATGAAGAAAAAATGCTTTCAAATATCAAATCAAATACTGAATATATTGTTACGGGGATGTTACGGCGGTAAGTCTATATCGCGGCTGCTCTGAGAAGGCCAGCACTCAGCTCAGAACTGAGCGCCCAGCTACCAACTGTCAACGTCGTCGTCGTTCCGCGCACCGCCACTTCTTCGTTCATGATTCGTCCACTTGTAACACTATCCCCCGCGGCTGAAGGCAACGTCCCGGTGCGTGTTAGGCGTGCGATGTCGATGGTGGGTGATAGGGCTTGAGGCGAGCTACATGAACGACTTCGGACTTCAGTGGAGCGGACGTCGACTTTGGGTGCAGCAGCGTGATTTCATACGTTACGTCGGTCACTGCCCGTAATACACGATAAGGACCTGTGTAGCGCGGCAGAAGTTTTTCACATAACCCCACACGACGGGATGGGAGCCACAGCAGGACGAGAGATCCGGCAGGGTATCGCACATCACGGTGCAGACCATCGTAGCGGTGTTTTTGAGCCTCTTGGGAGGCGGAGAGCTTGTGTCGAGCAACCTGGCGGGCGGCGTCTGCTCGGGCGATAACGTCACGCGCATATGTAGTGACAGGGCCAGCTGTGGGCAGCAGAGTGTCGAAGGGCAGTAAGGGGTCTCGTCCAAAGAGAAGATAGAAGGGCGAGTAACCAGCGGTATCATGGCGCGAAGAGTTGTAGGCGAAGGTGACAAAAGGCAAGCTTATGTCCCAGTCCCAGTGGTCGTCGGATACGTACATGGCGAGCATGTCTGTCAGCGTGCGGTTGAGACGCTCCGTAAGGCCGTTCGTCTGAGGATGATAAGCAGTGGTGAACTTGTGACGGACGGAGCACGAACGAAGGATTTCGTCAACAACTCGGGAAAGGAAGCAGCGGCCACGGTCGGTAAGGAGTTGACGGGGAGCGCCATGGTGTAATATGATGTCGTGCAGAAGGAAGTCAGCGACGTCAGTGGCGCAGCTGGTTGGAATGGCACGAGTGATCACGTACCGCGTGGCATAATCGGTGGCGACGGCAATCCACTTGTTCCCCGTGGAGGACTCCGGGAAGGGCCCAAGTAAATCTAGCCCAACACAAGAAAACGGGTCGGTCGGGATGGGGATCGGCTGCAGGTGTCCAGACGGCAGGACAGCGGGCTTCTTTCGGCGCTGACAGACGTCGCAAGCGGCGACGTAGCGTTGGACGGAGCGGTACAGACCAGGCCAGAAGAAACGCCGGCGCACGCGGTCGTACGTACGGGAGACACCAAGATGACCAGCCGTAGGTGCGTCATGCAGTTGTTCGAGGATAGTGGACCGTAGGTGGCGGGGAACAACGAGCAAGTGCTCAGCGCCATCAGGTCGCATGTTGCGGCGGTACAGCGTGTTCCCGTCCAGCAAAAACCGGGCCAGAGAAGTGTCGCGGCGGTCGGTGCTGAGGAGGTCGATGAGAGAGGTGAGGGTGGGGTCCAAGCGCTGTTCGTCGGCAATGTGGGAGAGGTCGGAGATGGAGAGGACACAGGCATCCGACTCACAGTCTGTAGAAGGAGGATCGACGGGATAGCGGGACAGGCAGTCTGCATCTTGATGGAGGCGACCGGACTTGTGAACCACGGAAAAGGTGTATTCTTGCAATTGCAATGCCCACCGGCCAAGACGGCCAGTAGGGTCCTTGAGAGATGAGAGCCAACACAGGGCGTGGTGGTCGGTTATAACAGTGAATGGGCGGCCGAACAAGTATGTGCGGAATTTTCCAATGGCCCAAACAAGAGCCAGGCACTCGCGTTCTGTGATGGAGTAATTCTTCTCGGCGGAAGAAAGAAGACGGCTGGCGTATGCAATCACGCAGTGCTGGCCGCGTTGTCGCTGAGCAAGGATGGCGCCAATTCCGTGACCACTGGCATCGGTGCGAAGTTCAGTCGGGGCAGACGGGTTGAAATGGGCCAATACAGGAGGGTTGGTGAGGACGGCGATAAGGCTGGAGAATGCAGTAGCCTGCTCTGGGCCCCAGGAAAAAGGAACGCCTTTCTGCAACAGATTGGTGAGAGGGCGAGCGACGGCTGCGAAGTTCGGAACGAACCGGCGAAAGTAGGAACAGAGACCGATGAAGCTGCGGACATCACTGGGCGAGCGGGGACAGGGAAAGCACTGACGGCACGAACTTTATCAGGGTCAGGTTGTATGCCACTTGCATTCACCAAATGGCCGAGGACTTTGAGTTCGCGGCGGCCGAAAGTACATTTTTTTGAGTTGAGTTGAAGACCTGCGCGGCGGAAAAGTGCCAAGATGGACGAAAGGCGAAGCAGGTGGGTTTCAAAAGAGGGCGAGAAAACAATTACATCATCTAAGTAACAAAGGCAGGTCGTCCACTTGAAGCCCCGGAGTAACGAGTCCATCATCCGTTCAAATGTGGCAGGGGCGTTACAAAGGCCGAAGGGCATGGCCTTAAAATGGTAAAGGCCATCAGGGGTGACGAAAGCTGTTTTCTCGCGGTCTCTTGCGTCAACAGAGATTTGCCAATACCCGCTACGAAGGTCGATGGAAGAAAAGTAGCGGGCGCCATGTGAACAGTCCAGGGCATCATCTATGCGCGGAAGGGGATAGACGTCTTTCTTTGTGACCTTGTTGAGATGACGATAGTCGACGCAAAACCGCCAAGTTTGGTCTTTCTTTTTCACGAGCACGACAGGAGATGCCCAAGGGCTGTTTGAAGGCTCGATGATATCATTGGCCAACATCTTGTCCACCTCCCGCTGGATGATCTGGCGCTCTGGTAGCGATACACGATAAGGCCTCCGGTGTATAGGTCTGGCATCGCCAGTGTCAATGCGGTGAGTCACTACCGACGTTTGACCCAGAGGAGCAGAAGCGAAGTCAAAAATGTCGGAGTAGGACACCAAAAGGTTGTGAAGATCCTGTGCATGCTCGGGGCTCAGGTCAGAAGCAATCATCGCAGAAATGGATTGCGGAACGTTGGCCGGGATGTCGGCCGCTTGAGAGACAGTAGAAGGCGGTCCAGGTGAGAGAGCAGTGACGGTACAGTCGGTGAGAGAAGACAAAGTAGCAAGTGATATGCCTGCAGGAAGAACTTGTGGTGACAAGCTGAAGTTGAGGACAGGAAGGGAGGTGCTATTCTTGGTGACGGTCACGATGAGGTGCGGAAGAACAACATTGCGGGAGAGAACGACATCGGCGAGTGGACAGGCAAGATAATCCCCATCAGGAACTGCAGGAAATGGGGATATAGGCAGATAAACGGCAGAGTCAGGGGGCAGGCGAGCGTACTCGGTGGAGCGAAGGCGGGGCGTGGAGCTTGAGGGTGTGTCGGCTGAGCTGAGAGGCAGGTCCAACCGTAGAAGGCTGCTGGAGCAGTCGATAAGGGCAGAGTGAGCGGTTAGAAAGTCTAGACCAAGGATCACAATGTGAGGGCAGTGTTCGAGGACGGTGAACAAAACTGGGATGTGACGATCGGCAAGAGTGACGCGGGCAGTGCACAGGCCAGTGACGGCAGCAGTGCTGCTATCGGCAACGCGAACGGTGGGCGAAGCGGCACCAAAAGATGTTACGGGGATGTTACGGCGGTAAGTCTATATCGCGGCTGCTCTGAGAAGGCCAGCACTCAGCTCAGAACCGAGCGCCCAGCTACCAACTGTCAACGTCGTCGTCGTTCCGCGCACCGCCACTTCTTCGTTCATGATTCGTCCACTTGTAACAATATGTTCAGTATGAAAAAACAATTTCAGAAAAGTATGCAAATGTTGCCCACATTTTTTAAATAGTATATGATCTTTGCAAATGAAGTAAACAAAACTAAATCGATTTATCACCATACAAAAAACATGACATTCAAAGGAATATATGCTAGTTTATGGGGGTTTAACGTCCCAAAGCGACTCAGGCTATGAGAGACGCCGTAGTGAAGGGCTCCGGAAATTTTGACCACCTGGTGTTCTTTAACGTGCACTGACATCGCACAGAACACGGGCCTCTAGAATTTCGCCTCCATCGAAATTCGACTGCAGCGGCCGGGATCGAACCCGCGTGTTTCGGGCTAGCAGCCGAGCGCCATAACCACTCGGCCACCGCGGCGGCCGGAATATATACTACTTGTTTGGACAACATAA
This sequence comes from Amblyomma americanum, assembly GCA_030143305.2. Lineage (NCBI taxonomy): Eukaryota > Metazoa > Arthropoda > Arachnida > Ixodida > Ixodidae > Amblyomma > Amblyomma americanum. The sequence goes on from JARKHS020028262.1 coordinate 11,854, forward strand.
CAACATGCAGCTTGTAATATGGTCATGGAAAGTGAGTAATAAAATGATATTCCTGAATTCACATATAACTGGCAGCTAAAAATGATATTAAGAGTGGCAAAACTTAATTAATTTGGACTTGAAGGGAATGGAAGAAATGCCCGAATTATATCCGAAAGTAAAGTTCTGAAATACGATCGTCACCCCCCGCCCTGATAAAAAAAAAAGAGAAACTGCCGAAAATGTGAAAACGAAGCGCACGAACAGCGAAAGGCCTGCGATGGGAGCTCAGTTTCGGCGCGCTGGAAGAACGCGGACGCAAGTGATGGAACACACATTGGCATCGATACGGCGAACGAAACTGCTTAAAAAAAAAAAAGACCAGCGATGGCCTAGTCGGTGCCCGAAAGCAGTGTGCAGCTGGGTTCAGACGGCTGGTGAATGCGCAGCTGATAGCAGCCGTTGCTGCCAGCTGGTGGCGAAGCTCAGAAACCGAAACTATGCAGCCAGGCTATGACCTACCGACACGGGCCCTTTTATAGTCGTCACGGATGCCGTTACGCGCACGTCAGAAGTGTGCAGATTACAATGCACAATGCAATTGGTGGGATTCTTACACGACTGCTTGCCCTGCCGGTGACATCGCAACTCGGGCACTGGCATCCCCATGCGAAATTCCAGAAGTTGGCTTTCCCGCACATCATAACAGATCAAAACGAGATGGCAGAGCTCATGTTAGAAGAGTTATGAAGGCAGCAGTGCGAGTGCCATGGGAGTAGGCATTAAGTATGGAACACATTACGGAAGGATCAAGCAAAAAAAAACCGTGCCCTTTCTTGATGTGACTGTTTCAAGCGGTAAGTCGGCCATCTTGTTTTCATCATCAGGGATATGTTGAAAGCCCACCTGCGGAATTTCGCATGAGGTCCAAGCCTAGCAATGTCCAAATGTGATCGGTCCACGTGTCCAATATAGGAGAAGAAAGCATAGAGGACACCTTAGTACTGCTTTCCTGAGACTTTAAACTTGACCTTTGAATAAACTGACATAATATGGTTTTCCCATGGTTGGATTCATGAGAATCGGCACATCATTCGATCGCTGCCGAATACTAAAAAGTTTTCAAATATTCTAAAATTCTCGATTGTCAACTGCTTGAATGAATAACCGAATAAACATATTTGATTTGCATCCAAATTCCAAATATTCGCATACCCAAAGTCAAAGTCTTTACAAATTACCTGGAGGGAAAGGAGGCACCATTGTCTATATAAATTTCTTAAAGGGACACTGAGCACAAATAGAAATTGGCCTGTATTGATAGTGTACCGCTTTCTAATCACAAAGAGACCACTCTCACCGAAACCAAACCTGTTACAAACTAGAAAAAGCCAAAAAACGAAATACAGGTGTCCCTGTACCCAGCAGATTTCACATGAAAGATGCATACGTCAACACTGATTTTTGAATGCAGATCCCAGAAATTACACTGTACCACCATTCACTACAAAATCGTGGCACCCCATCCTATTCGGCAACAACGTAATGAGTTTGAAACAAATGGCAGAAAGATTTTTACATACAATTTTCTCGGCATAAATGCATCTTTTGCTACCAGACGAACGTCATCAATTTTTACAGAGAACAATTGGACGGAGTTGCCCTGAGTGTCCCTTAAAGGAACAGTGTACTCTGGGGGACGAATATAAAAAATATTGGCATAATCTTGTAATCCTTCTCTGCAATGACAATAATGAGGACTGAACTCGTGGTTTTGGCAGGAATTTATATATTAAATAGGCAAAGCAAATCAGGTCAGAGCCCACGGCAGCACCATACTGCGTTCGAACTTTGCAGCTCTCCATGTAGTTGCTTGGAGTAGACATACTACACTCCATGAATAGGACTGAGTGCCATACAGACGGCTATTGCTGGAATATACAGATGTCACTGTTTTTTCTTTTGCTACTATTTATCATTCCTTACAAGGTATAACCTTGCTAGATCATCATTTCTTGAAATGTTTTTAAATGATAGCCATTATGCAGACAGTGGCACTGCAATTGAAAAACATATGGTTGCTGGTATCTGTGATCATCATCAGTCGTACTTTACGTAGTGTTTTTAAAACTATCTCAATGCTTTAACTGTAGTTTTAATAAAACCAACCTCTGCCCACCGCCTAGGCAGAGGGGTAATCTGCAGAGGGGTTGACACAAGGTCACTTTCTGCAGGTTATTCCACCATTTAAGTGAAGCACAAGCTAAGGCAAATACAAAGTTTATGCTTCCCAGCATTTTCACCATGGGTGAATGATCGCAGTGCCAGTTTTCCCTCTACGTAACTGTATGAAACTCTCTAGGTAACTAATCTTCTTTAGGTAACTGTATGAAAAGACCAGCAGCAAGAAGAGATTAGGAAACGCCCAATACCAGATGCATGACACAGCACACAAAACATTTGCAATCGCACTTTTGCTGGTGAAGTTGGCAACTAACTGTTTTAGTTTTTATACTGGTTCCTTTTCCTGTGCATGCTACTAACAACAGTACAACATTACATATGATGTGATGTTGTTATACACCAAAGAAAGATATAGAACTGCAAGAATGTTATAACCCAACAAGTTCCAGACACTGACCTTTTCAATGTGTTTCTGCAAGTTTCGTACTCCGCTCTCTCGACAGTAGTACTTGATGAGCTGCTGCAGAGACTCCTGTTTCACATCCACCTGATTCTCTGAAATGCCAGAAAGGGCTCTCGCTTGTGGAATCAGGTAACGCTGCAAGGTTGTGGATAAAAATAAGTCAGTTTCAGAAAGCACCATAACCTTTTGAGCAAGTCAAATGAAGGTATCATGCTCTATGTCATCACTGCTTGCTACCCATGGTGTCTTCACACTCTGAAGAAAATAGTGGATCATACTATCACTGCTACCTGTATACTTCTGAAATGTTGTAAGTAACACTGCTGTAAGTGTTCAGTGTTCAAAAGCAATGAACATGACAACTACCAAGATGAACATCGGCTAAAGTCAGAGATGTGCTCAGAGATTAGCATGCTCTGGCTTGTGAAGCACACCTAATCGCAAGGATTAATGTCTGTACAATCGCTGCTGGCTAAGAAGGCGCATCGATGGATGGGCGAGAAGGATCGATGGATGTCATCGTGTGTTAGCTTGCATCTTCTGTCAAATGTCAAACACAATGAAACCATCATGAAACTTTATCTTAGTCCCACTCTGGCCTCCAAAGTGGCATCACAATGCTTTTACCAGCAAAACATTTATGTACTTGATGGTACACAGCATCAAACTGAAGCCGACATGAAGTGCACCTGTCTGCTCAATTGCTTTGTGAAGCCCAACCTAGCTGCTCCAGCCAACTACTATGCACTGAAAGTTTTTCAAAATGATCACCCAAGGTAGGTGATGAGGGCTGTCTTCCCAGATGCACAGCACGGCATATGCCTAGCCAAGGATCCCTGGGTGTTGCTGGGCAAATCTGAACTCGCAGGAATGCATCCTGTCTTGCAGGCAGCAGGTGAACTCACCTGCGCAATAGCCATCTTTTCTTCGGCAACATAGCCAGACAATTCGATCATCTCCATTCGATCCTTAAGTGGCTCAGGTATTGTGTCTGTAACATTTGCAGTGCAGATGAACAAAATCTGCGTAAGAGTAAAAACACAATGACATGTAAATAACAAAGTTCATTTTTTTTTTTTCTGCTCAGTTTTCAGCAAGGCTTCTATTTGCAGAGGAGGCCTAATTATAAAGAGTAGATTTCACCAAGTGAGCAGGGTGCAATCAAAAAAATTAAAGACGGTGAACAAGTAACTTTCAAAAGACAGCAGCAAACTTGCACAAACTGCAGATCAGAAAAACAGACACTATTTAAGATTTTATAAAGAACAGCAGACATAAACAAAAACAGAGTGAGCCAGTAAAAAACACACATTACGCTTGAATCACCTTTGAGAGGTCAACGTTGACATCAAGGTAATGATCCAAAAAGCTGCAATTCTGTTCAGGATCAAGAACCTCCAGAAGTGCAGACGAAGGGTCACCTTGATAGCCCCTCCCAATTTTGTCTACCTACAGAAAATGAAAAAGAGCCAACTCACAAAACAGCAAGCAAATAATGCTAACAGGGTGAAAATTATACCACAGAGCAGAACCTACCTCATCTATCAGCACCAAAGGATTCTCTGTTTTTGTCTTTTTCAAGCACTGGATCAGCTTTCCAGGCATGGCTCCAACATATGTGCGGCTTTATAAAAGAGACAAATGTCGGTAAGGGAACGGTAACTAGAAATAGTAAACAAGTCGTTCCTATCACCATTAATTTGGAATCATACTTTCCCTGATGTACTCTACTAATGTATAAAAGACGTCAGCAAGCCTTTGGAACCAAGGAAAGCATAGTGGAATATTTTGTTTATTTGTTTGCAGAAGGAAAGGTTAGGCTGCAGGTAGCTAAATAAAGATTAAAATATCGCACTCGAAAGTATAGAAGAAAAAATAGCTGTCATCATACCTCAGCAGATAGAGCCCTGCACACTACATGCAGAAGAGGAGAGAGAAAGAACAACTCTATTTTTACAAAAGAAGAAAAATTCCTCAAGGGTGGGCTCCTACTTGTTCAAGAGTCCATGGGCCTGGGCTTCACGGAGAGCTCTGACCACTGGCATGTTTACACACTGATTACCAGGGCCGAGGCATAACCAGGAACCCATGTGAGGGTTACCTCTTGCGTAAGAGTGTGTCCTGATGCGAGAATGCTACATGCAGAGGTTGTGGGTTCAGTGTCCATCGGTAGCATGTAGTCCTTCCATTCCTCAGTTACTTTCCTTCTCTGAATGAATGAGGAAATCCTCCCCTATGCTTTTGTTGGTTCCAATGACTGTTGCCTTCTTTCTCATATGCCCTAATAACTGCCTCATTTCCCTTATTCCTATTCTCTCTTACTCTGCTACGATTAGGCTGAGAACTTCTTCCAATATATACAATATACAAGGCTGCATAAGTATATGTGAGAAATGAAAGCGATAGAGAACGGGAACTCCTCTGATATGCATCCAAAGTGTGCCAAATGCAATAGCCATCTTAATGGTGGTACGCCACATTGACGGGATTGCTGAGAGCCAACTTCATGCATTTGTGCACACAAGCATGCCAGCCTTCGACGGCATACACAACACACTTAGCTTTTGAGCCCAAGGCCTACCCTTTGATACTTAAAACTCAGGCTGCCAATATAACCCTGCCAATATAAACATATTCAACAACTGAGGTAACATTTAAAACCATACAAATTTGTAAAGAAAAAGGCACTCCATCAAGGCAGGCGGTGCACAGCAATTTTTTAATGAGACGGTACTTACCGGTGGCCTTTTATCTCTGCCACATCAGTCATGCCACCAACACTGAAGCGGAAGTACTGCAGAAAAAAAAGTAACAGGAAAGTAATTTCATGAAAAATTCTGCCACTTTGTCATGCAAAAGACAACAGTTGATATCCCTGCAGACTGCCTTTATGAAGGCCAAGTTGATAGTCTATTTCAAAAATACAAAAAAAATTTCCCAGCACATTTTGCTTTAGGTTATTGAAACACATTCTAGCTTGTTTCATGTTATTGTGATATGTGAGGGAACTTATCCTGTCTCAGCACAATTGCTGTCACAGGTCTGTGAAAGTAACAGAGTGTGTTAGCTGTATAGACATGCCCACAATGTGCTTTAAGTGCTTTCGAAGAACACCCAACTACTATCTACACAGAGGTGGTAAGCTGAAGAACGATCATTGCTGAACGAAGGGGACAGGGATGCGACTGGGCGGTCGCATCCCATACGATGTTGGCATACGGCTTCAAAAGTGCCACACCCAGTTCACTGAAAATAGGAGAACATACGCTCCCTCTGCCCCGACTCTCACAATCACACAAGCCACCCACTGGCACAGGCTACAAGTGCGCACAACCCCGTACCCCATCCTCCTCCACGCCCGCTTTCCTGATCAATTTCCCTCCACCTGTATGCAACCTCTGTGGGAAACCTGGAGACTTTCTACACATACTACTCACCTGCCCCTTATTCCCACATCCTCCCACACCAGAGGTGGCCCTAGATTACTGGAAGCGTCTACACACCAAAAACTCCTGATCGGGACCAGCGCAAGGTCATTACTAATGCTCTCTCTAAGATAGCCCTCCGAGGGCTATCCTTTGCTTTGTGAGAGGGCCCTCCCTACACGGGAAGGGCTCCCAAGTGCCATGCAGGGGGCACCGCCCCCAACTTCTAATTCTATCACACAGTTAATGAACACAACTGTATGTGCATCACAACCCTGATATGCAAAAAAAATGAACAAACAGTAAACCACAAGGTCTCAACATTATAAATAAATAGAACCAATTTTCAAATTTGGTTCTCCAAGCATCTCAAAATTGATGCAGCAACCATGCATATAAACAAACAGCTGTGCTGAATACAAAATACACTGCACAACATTATGCTAAGTGCCAAAATGCATCTTGGACTAGCTGCCAGATGTGTGAACAGAAATGAAACACCTACCAAGGGGAAGGTGTTTTTTGCCCACTGCCCACCACCTGCCATTTAACCAGAGAATGAAAGAGCAAGTTTCAACCCCAGTAAGCTGAACATTGCTAGTAATGGCCACAGAACAGCGATGACCTCACCTCTCTATTCAGAGCTCGTGCAATAGATCTCGCAATGCTAGTCTTCCCTACGCCAGGTGGACCATAGAAGCAGAGAATCTTTCCCTGTGTTGTTCCCTTCAGCTGACTCACAGCGATGAACTCCTGCAAAGAACGAGGAACTTCTTTAGATATGGACAGCTCTGCAACTCTTGTAATATTTTTAAAACAACCCTTCAGTACAAACGCAATATAA
>JARKHS020028263.1:0-23221 GCA_030143305.2 Amblyomma americanum
CAGTATGAAAAAACAATTTCAGAAAAGTATGCAAATGTTGCCCACATTTTTTAAATAGTATATGATCTTTGCAAATGAAGTAAACAAAACTAAATCGATTTATCACCATACAAAAAACATGACATTCAAAGGAATATATGCTAGTTTATGGGGGTTTAACGTCCCAAAGCGACTCGGGCTATGAGAGACGCCGTAGTGAAGGGCTCCGGAAATTTTGACCACCTGGTGTTCTTTAACGTGCACTGACATCGCACAGAACACGGGCCTCTAGAATTTCGCCTCCATCGAAATTCGACTGCAGCGGCCGGGATCGAACCCGCGCGTTTCGGGCTAGCAGCCGAGCGCCATAACCACTCGGCCACCGCGGCGGCCGGAATATATACTACTTGTTTGGACAACATAACAACATGCAACTTGTAATATGGTCATGGAAAGTGAGTAATAAAATGATATTCCTGAATTCACATATAACTGGCAGCTAAAAATGATATTAAGAGTGGCAAAACTTAATTAATTTGGACTTGAAGGGAATGGAAGAAATGCCCGCATTATATCCGAAGAGTAAAGTTCTGAAATACGATCGTCACCCCCCGCCCTGATAAAAAAAAAAGAGAAACTGCCGAAAATGTGAAAACGAAGCGCACGAACAGCGAAAGGCCTGTGATGGGAGCTCAGTTTCGGCGCGCTGGAAGAACGCGGACGCAAGTGATGGAACACACATTGGCATCGATACGGCGAACGAAACTGCTTAAAAAAAAAAAAAAAGGACCAGCGATGCCCTACTCGGTGCCCGAAAGCAGTGTGCAGCTGGGTTCAGACGGCTGGTGAATGCGCAGCTGATAGCAGCCGTTGCTGCCAGCTGGTGGCGAAGCTCAGAAACCGAAACTATGCAGCCAGGCTATGACCTACCGACACGGGCCCTTTTATAGTCGTCACGGATGCCGTTACGCGCACGTCAGAAGTGTGCAGATTACAATGCACAATGCAATTGGTGGGATTCTTACACGACTGCTTGCCCTGCCGGTGACATCGCAACTCGGGCACTGGAATCCCCATGCGAAATTCCAGAAGTTGGCTTTCCCGCGCATCATAACAGATCAAAACGAGATGGCAGAGCTCATGTTAGAAGAGTTATGAAGGCAGCAGTGCGAGTGCCATGGGAGTAGGCATTAAGTATGGAACACATTACGGAAGGATCAAGCAAAAAGAAACCGTGCCCTTTCTTGATGTGACTGTTTCAAGCGGTAAGTCGGCCATCTTGTTTTCATCATCAGGGATATGTTGAAAGCCCACCTGCGGAATTTCGCATGAGGTCCAAGCCTAGCAATGTCCAAATGTGATCGGTCCACGTGTCCAATATAGGAGAAGAAAGCATAGAGGACACCTTAGTACTGCTTTCCTGAGACTTTAAACTTGACCTTTGAATAAACTGAACTAATAATATGGTTTTCCCATGGTTGGATTCATGAGAATCGGCACATCATTCGATCGCTGCCGAATACTAAAAAGTTTTCAAATATTCTAAAATTCTCGATTGCCAACTGCTTGAATGAATAACCGAATAAACATATTTGATTTGCATCCAAATTCCAAAATTCGCATACCCAAAGTCAAAGTCTTTACAAATTACCTGGAGGGAAAGGAGGCACCATTGTCTATATAAATTTCTTAAAGGGACACTGAGCACAAATAGAAATTGGCCTGTATTGATAGTGTACCGCCTTCTAATCACAAAGAGACCACTCTCACCGAAACCAAACCTGTTACAAACTAGAAAAAGCCAAAAAACGAAATACAGGTGTCCCTGTACCCAGCAGATTTCACATGAAAGATGCATACGTCAACACTGATTTTTGAATGCAGATCCCAGAAATTACACTATACCACCATTCACTACAAAATCGTGGCACCCCATCCTATTCGGCAACAACGTAATGAGTTTGAAACAAATGGCAGAAAGATTTTTACATACAATTTTCTCGGCATAAATGCGTCTTTTGCTACCAGACGAACGTCATCAATTTTTACAGAGAACAATTGGACGAAGTTGCCCTGAGTGTCCCTTAAAGGAACAGTGTACTCTGGGGGACGACTATAAAAAATATTGGCATAATCTTGTAATCTTTCTCTGCAATGACAATAATGAGGACTGAACTCGTGGTTTTGGCAGGAATTTATATATTAAATAGGCAAAGCAAATCAGGTCAGAGCCCACGGCAGCACCATACTGCGTTCGAACTTTGCAGCTCTCCATGTAGTTGCTTGGAGTAGACATACTACACTCCATGAATAGGACTGAGTGCCATACAGACGGCTATTGCTGGAATATACAGATGTCACTGTTTTTTCTTTTGCTACTATTTATCATTCCTTACAAGGTATAACCTTGCTAGATCATCATTTCTTGAAATGTTTTTAAATGATAGCCATTATGCAGACAGTGGCACTGCAATTGAAAAACATATGGTTGCTGGTATCTGTGATCATCACTCAGTCGTACTTTACGTAGTGTTTTTAAAACTATCTCAATGCTTTAACTGTAGTTTTAATAAAACCAACCTCTGCCCACCGCCTAGGCAGAGGGGTAATCTGCAGAGGGGTTGACACAAGGTCACTTTCTGCAGGTTATTCCACCATTTAAGTGAAGCACAAGCTAAGGCAAATACAAAGTTTATGCTTCCCAGCATTTTCACCGTGGGTGAATGATCGCAGTGCCAGTTTTCCCTCTACGTAACTGTATGAAACTCTCTAGGTAACTAATCTTCTTTAGGTAACTGTATGAAAAGACCAGCAGCAAGAAGAGATCAGGAAACGCCCAATACCAGATGCATGACACAGCACACAAAACATTTGCAATCGCACTTTTGCTGGTGAAGTTGGCAACTAACTGTTTTAGTTTTTATACTGGTTCCTTTTCCTGTGCATGCTACTAACAACAGTACAACATTACATATGACGTGATGTTGTTATACACCAAAGAAAGATATAGAACTGCAAGAATGTTATAACCCAACAAGTTCCAGACACTGACCTTTTCAATGTGTTTCTGCAAGTTTCGTACTCCGCTCTCTCGACAGTAGTACTTGATGAGCTGCTGCAGAGACTCCTGTTTCACATCCACCTGATTCTCTGAAATGCCAGAAAGGGCTCTCGCTTGTGGAATCAGGTAACGCTGCAAGGTTGTGGATAAAAATAAGTCAGTTTCAGAAAGCACCATAACCTTTTGAGCAAGTCAAATGAAGGTATCATGCTCTATGTCATCACTGCTTGCTACCCATGGTGTCTTCACACTCTGAAGAAAATAGTGGATCATACTATCACTGCTACCTGTATACTTCTGAAATGTTGTAAGTAACACTGCTGTAAGTGTTCAGTGTTCAAAAGCAATGAACATGACAACTACCAAGATGAACATCGGCTAAAGTCAGAGATGTGCTCAGAGATTAGCATGCTCTGGCTTGTGAAGCACTCCTAATCGCAAGGATTAATGTCTGTACAATCGCTGCTGGCTAAGAAGGCGCATCGATGGATGGGCGAGAAGGATCGATGGATGTCATCGTGTGTTAGCTTGCATCTTCTGTCAAATGTCAAACACAATGAAACCATCATGAAACTTTATCTTAGTCCCACTCTGGCCTCCAAAGTGGCATCACAATGCTTTTACCAGCAAAACATTTATGTACTTGATGGTACACAGCATCAAACTGAAGCCGACATGAAGTGCACCTGTCTGCTCAATTGCTTTGTGAAGCCCAACCTAGCTGCTCCAGCCAACTACTATGCACTGAAAGTTTTTCAAAATGATCACCCAAGGTAGGTGATGAGGGCTGTCTTCACAGCTGCACAGCAGGGCATATGCCTAGCCAAGGATCCCTGGGTGTTGCTGGGCAAATCTGAACTCGCAGGAATGCATCCTGTCTTGCAGGCAGCAGGTGAACTCACCTGCGCAATAGCCATCTTTTCTTCGGCAACATAGCCAGACAATTCGATCATCTCCATTCGATCCTTAAGTGGCTCAGGTATTGTGTCTGTAACATTTGCAGTGCAGATGAACAAAATCTGCGTAAGAGTAAAAACACAATGACATGTAAATAACAAAGTTCAATTTTTTTTTTTCTGCTCAGTTTTCAGCAAGGCTTCTATTTGCAGAGGAGGCCTAATTATAAAGAGTAGATTTCACCAAGTGAGCAGGGTGCAATAAAAAAAATTAAAGACGGTGAACAAGTAACTTTCAAAAGACAGCAGCAAACTTGCACAAACTGCAGATCAGAAAAACAGACACTATTTAAGATTTTATAAAGAACAGCAGACATAAACAAAAACAGAGTGAGCCAGTAAAAAAACAAACACATTATGCTTGAATCACCTTTGAGAGGTCAACGTTGACATCAAGGTAATGATCCAAAAAGCTGCAATTCTGTTCAGGATCGAGAACCTCCAGAAGCGCAGACGAAGGGTCACCTTGATAGCCCCTCCCAATTTTGTCTACCTACAGAAAATGAAAAAGAGCCAACTCACAAAACAGCAAGCAAATAATACTAACAGGGTGAAAATTATACCACAGAGCAGAACCTACCTCATCTATCAGCACCAAAGGATTCTCTGTTTTTGTCTTTTTCAAGCACTGGATCAGCTTTCCAGGCATGGCTCCAACATATGTGCGGCTTTATAAAAGAGACAAATGTCGGTAAGGGAACGGTAATTAGAAATAGTAAACAAGTCGTTCCAATCACCATTAATTTGGAATCATACTTTCCCTGATGTACTCTACTAATGTATAAAAGACGTCAGCAGCCTTTGGAACCAAGGAAAGCATAGTGGAATATTTTTTTTTTGTTTGCAGAAGGAAAGGTTAGGCTGCAGGTAGCTAAATAAAGATTAAAATATCGCACACGAAAGTATAGAAGAAAAAATAGCTGTCATCATACCTCAGCAGATAGAGCCCTGCACACTACATGCAGAAGAGGAGGAGAAAGAACAACTCTATTTTTACAAAAGAACAAAAATTCCTCAAGGGTGGGCTCCTACTTGTTCAAGAGTCCATGGGCCTGGGCTTCACGGAGAGCTCTGACCACTGGCATGTTTACACACTGATTACCAGGGATCGAGGCATAACCAGGAACCCATGTGAGGGTTACCTCTTGCGTAAGAGTGTGTCCTGATGCGAGAATGCTACATGCAGAGGTTGTGGGTTCAGTGTCCATCGGTAGCATGTAGTCCTTTCATTCCTCAGTTACTTTCCTTCTCTGAATGAATGAGGAAATCCTCCCCTATGCTTTTGTTGGTTCCAATGACTGTTGCCTTCTTTCTCATATGCCCTAATAACTGCCTCATTTCCCTTATTCCTATTCCCTCTTACTCTGCTACGATTAGGCTGAGAACTTCTTCCAATATATACAATATACAAGGCTGCATAAGTATATGTGAGAAATGAAAGCGCTCGAGAACGGGAACTCCTCTGATATGCATCCAAAGTGTGCCAAATGCAATAGCCATCTTAATGCTGGTACGCCACATTGACGGGATTGCTGAGAGCCAACTTCATGCATTTGTGCACACAAGCATGCCAGCCTTCGACGACATACACAACACACTTAGCTTTTGAGCCCAAGGCCTACCCTCTGATACTTAAAACTCAGGCTGCCAATATAACCCTGCCAATATAAACATATTCAACAACTGAGGTACAGTACAGTACAGTACATCTTTATTTCCAGAAGACAACTGGATGGTCTCTTGGGCTAAAAGCTACACAAAAACTTGACGAGGCCCAAGAGACCATTACAAGGCAGCAGCGTAAAGAATAGAAACATAATAGATGAATAGTACATAGGTAGACAGTAAGAGGGAAATAATAAAACAGTTACTGTGACAGGTAATAATGATGTCACTCACATAAAGCTACCAGTAATGAACTGAAACCAAAATAAAACAACTGAAAAGCACATACGCGGAAACAACAAACAAAAATTAATGGATCACAACTGCACAAAACAGGAATGTAATTGTTTTTTGTTCAAGCCCACTGTGTGTCTATATTTGTTTAGTATTGTAGGGAGGTTATGGGTAAGTGACTGATATTTATAAAATGTACGAAAATGAGGAACTGCCCACGCATCAACATTTCTTGTTTGCACGCTAATATTTCGTCGCTCTAAGGATGCCAAGGACTTTAGAAGGTTAGTAACTTCAGGGGAGGAAAAGTAGATTGACTGTAATAGGCAAAATTCATACAACTTGTCTACACTTATGATATTGAATGATTCAAATGCACCCTTTGTAGTTTCCATGGGCTCAATATTTGCATTTGGGCCATCAGCATTTGGGCCAGAAATAAGAATAGTACTATCATCAGCATATATCACTAGTTTTACTGTATTATCAATATTCACCAAGTCATTAACGTATGTATTGAACAACAGCGGACCTAACACACTTCCCTGGGGTACGCCACTCTTTATCGGAAAAAGGGATGAGCTGCAGTTTTTGACAAACACTCTCTGAAACCTGTTGCTGAGGTAGCATTTCAGCAAAGCTAGACACGTGCCACAGATCCCGTAAGCTTGTATTTTGGATAGAAGAATGTTATGTTCCAGACAGTCAAAAGCCTTGCTGAAATCTATAAAAACAGCCAACGAGAACAAATTACTTTCTATGTTTCGTAAAATATTTTCTTTTAATGTTAGTAAAGCAGTTTCCGTCGATCTGTCCTTCCTAAAACCGAACTGTGCATTTGTTATTATGTTTTCTTTGTTAAAGAAGTTAGTTATACGAGCAAAAATGATTTTTTCTAGTGCCTTAGAAAATACAGGGAGGACTGAAATTGGGCGATAGTTTGTTGCCAAGTTTGGGTCGCCGCCCTTGAAGATTACAGAAACCCTGGCACATTTCATTTTTTCAGGAAAGACGCCCGAATCCAGTATTAAATTAAATATGTAAGCAAGTAACATTTAAAACCATACAAATTTGTAAAGAAAAAGGCACTCCATCAAGGCAGGCGGTGCACAGCAATTTTTTAATGAGACGGTACTTACCGGTGGCCTTTTATCTCTGCCACATCAGTCATGCCACCAACACTGAAGCGGAAGTACTGCAGAAAAAAAAGTAACAGAAAAGTAATTTCATGAAAAATTCTGCCACTTTGTCATGCAAAAGACAACAGTTGATATCCCTGCAGACTGCCTTTATGAAGGCCAAGTTGACAGGCTATTTCAAAAATACAAAAAAAATTTTCCCAGCACATTTTGCTTTAGGTTATTGAAACACATTCTAGCTTGTTTCATGTTATTGTGATATGTGAGGGAACTTATCCTGTCTCAGCACAATTGCTGTCACAGGTCTGTGAAAGTAACAGAGTGTGTTAGCTGTATAGACATGCCCACAATGTGCTTTAAGTGCTTTCGAAGAACACCTAACTACTATCTACACAGAGGTGGTAAGCTGAAGAACGATCACTGCTGAACGAAGGGGACAGGGATGCGACTGGGCGGTCGCACCCCATACGATGTTGGCATACGGCTTCAAAAGTGCCACACCCAGTTCACTGAAAATGGGAGAACATACGCTCCCTCTGCCCCGACTCTCACAATCACACAAGCCGCCCACTGGCACAGGCTACAAGTGCGCACAACCCCGTACCCCATCCTCCTCCACGCCCGCTTTCCTGATCAATTTCCCTCCACCTGTATGCAACCTCTGCGGGAAACCTGGAGACTTTCTACACATACTACTCACCTGCCCCTTATTCCCACATCCTCCCACACCAGAGGTGGCCCTAGATTACTGGAAGCGTCTACACACCAAAAACTCCTGATCGGGACCAGCGCAAGGCCATTACTAATGCTCTCTCTAAGATAGCCCTCCAAGGGCTATCCTTTGCTTTGTGAGAGGGCCCTCCCTACACGGGAAGGGCTCCCAAGTGCCATGCAGGGGGCACCGCCCCCAACTTCTAATTCTATCACACAGTTAATGAACACAACTGTATGTGCATCACAACCCTGATATGCAAAAAAAAAGAAAATGAACAAACAGTAAACCACAAGGTCTCAACATTATAAATAAATAGGACCAATTTTCAAATTTGGTTCTCAAAGCATCTCAAATTTGATGCAGCAACCATGCATATAAACAAACAGCTGTGCTGAATACAAAATACACTGCACAACATTATGCTAAGTGCCAGAATGCATCTTGGACTAGCTGCCAGATGTGCGAACAGAAATGAAAACACCTACCAAGGGGAAGGTGTTTTTTGCGCACTGCCCACTACCTGCCATTTAACCAGAGGATGAAAGAGCAAGTTTCAACCCCAGTAAGCTGAACATTGCTAGCAATGGCCACAGAACAACGATGACCTCACCTCTCTATTCAGAGCTCGTGCAATAGATCTCGCAATGCTAGTCTTCCCTACGCCAGGTGGACCATAGAAGCAGAGAATCTTTCCCTGTGTTGTTCCCTTCAGCTGACTCACAGCGATGAACTCCTGCAAAGAAAGAGGAACTTCTTTAGACATAGACAGGTCTGCAACTCTTCTAATATTTTTAAAACGACCCTTCAGTACAAACGCAATATAAGAACTACCATAAGAACCGAAATATAGGTCGAACTTTTTTTCAAAAAACCATGCCGAAAAGTAGACCCCCATCTTATATACCAGTCGTTGGTGGAAAAACTACGGAAGTCTTGCAACGATGGGCGGCTGAAGTCAACAGCCTCCATCACCATCGCCATCAGCAGCAGCACGGCGACGTTGTGGCACCTCCATTTTGCGTTTTAGTTGCTGCAAAGCTATTTTGGTTAAAGGCTGCTTTTTCATATTTTGTTTCAAAATGAGCGGAACCCGACGGCAATTCACCGTCGCCTTCAAGAAAAACGCAACTGGGTACACGGAAGCTTATGACAACCTGGCAGCACAGCACAAATTTGGAGTATCTGAAAAGAGTATTCGGTACTGGCTGAGGCAGAAGCTGCATATTACAACTTGCAGCAACCAGAGGAGAACATCATTCCGTGGGCGGACCGCAGTGTATCCAGAACTGGAAGGAAAGGTTGCGGAGTTCGTACGGGAGCTGCAAGCAAGATCGCTGCCGGTGACTGCCGAATTCATCGGCGTGAAAACGGTAGAAATACGGCATGGAGCGGCAAAAGAAGTGAGAGTAAGCGCATGTGTACACATGCGCGTGCCTCGTTTGTCGTTTGTTTTCGCCGCTCCGTGCCATGATGATAAGGTGCTGACAAACACGCGGGTCGATGGGCATGTGATATTGTTAAAAAATTGGCCGGGTATACATATGAGCAGCATTTAAATGAAAATAAATACTGTCACCATTGTGCAACCTGTTGAGTCGCATTTGTTTCAAGGTAAAGGCCACTTTCGGTACTTTTTCAATTGAAAAAGATTTTTTTTTCATTTTTAGAATTGGTTACTAGTTGGGGGTCGACCTATATTCCGGTCCGATCTATAATCCGGTTTTTACGGTACTTTTGGTACAGAAGCACAACTGTTTTATCTAAAGGCATAGCACCCCATTTAATTAAAACTTAACAAGTTGGGCTGCCTGCACAGAACTGTGACATTTTAACTAAATTAAGATTCCCAGTACATCAAGCTGGACATTATAGGACATTTTCATCAAAAGATTTCCATGAAAATAAGCTGAAATATTGCAGAACTAACTAACAATGACAAATTAAATGTGTGATTTGTTAATTTCTGGACACATTTTTACTGTTGCTGCAGACTTATACAGCCAATTAGGCAACATCAAGCTCATAGCTATTCTGTGAGAGTTTGATACAAATGAATTCAAATAAACCGCATTTTATGTCAAAGGCATTCAACTTACTGCACCATGTCTTGTGACCGTGTCACACGCGCATGAAAAATGCCAGTAAATGATTAATGGCTTAAGTTCGTTAATGCCATTATTTTTGGAGTTCTTGCTACATGTCCAGATTTAATGTCATTATACATACACCGTGATGATGATAAAGCCAGCAAGCGAGTCAAATATAAACAGTGCAAATGAGCATAAAACCTTGGGAAAGCTGTCCAAATGTAACATAAAAATTATTCTGCACATAATGCCTCTGTTCTTGGTTGTCAAGCCAGAAAAGTGGCCTCAAACTTGCGTGTCAGCCAGTGGTGTCAGCTCACAAGCCGAGAGTATGTCAGAAGTGTCAGCCGAAATTGCGCCATTCACAATGAAAATACAGTAGAGGTGCATCATCTAAATGGAAATTATCAATAAACAATTTACTACTTGATAGGAAGTTGACACTAACAAATTTTCTTGCTTTCCTGCGCGTTGAACGGAGTCGGGAGTAAGGATTTCTTGGACAAATGGGTTGCGTCGAACTCAGTAAGTTGCGAATGGCAGTAAGGCTAATGCCATTAAATTTTCGCGTGTGGCACTGGGTGAGTGCCGTTAAAACTTGTAGTAAGCACTTACTGGCACTCAATCTGCCCATGTGGGCACGGGTATTAGTCTTGTTTCTTGCAATTTCTTTTATTGTACACATAAAGACTTTCCACTGAACAACAAATTAAAGCTAATTCACCCTTAGCCTGCTATTGGTTTCAATCTACATGAGATCTACAATGTTAAAAAACAATATTGTTAAGCATGCAGTGCTTCTCAGTCTTTTTACCATCAAGAGAAAATTCTTAATTCAGCAGAGCTCCTTGGAATTGAAGAAAAGACACCGTAACGCAAGAGAAGAAAATGAAATTTGACCAAATCCAGATTTAGACGTTCATCTCCCATCATGTGATGCTCTTCCCTGTGAGCACTTTGGTTAGCTTGTAATAGTTTGGCTGTCAACTTCACTGTGCTTAATTATGATCTAACAAACATCACTTAAATATACAACTACAGCAACTGCAGATTTCTTTATTTCAGTGGAACAGAATAACGGAAACTGCTATCCTACACGTGTGGCTATATACTTAGTCATATGTTTGTTCAAGATGTGTGAAAAAGCAAAACACATCTATGTAAAAAAAGTTCAGAGTTAAATTGTCATAAAATTGGGGAATAGAAAGATGATGAAAATGAAGTGCACAAACGTGAAAAGTGGAGTAAAGGGCTGATATATGAGATACCAACACTGCCGTCTTTCTGAAAATACTGGCTTGAGAGTATTACTAATGATGAAGGGAAAGTGAGGAAAAAAGGGAACTGAATTCACCAGTAGATTTCAACGGATGCGCAAAAACAGTAATCAACACAACAGTCACACATACAGCTGCTGAGCGAGTGCCATGAGAAAGGGCAGCATACAGCACTTGGTAAATGTTACAAAGAAAAACTGCACCGACATATACAACCTTTGACGCTATACCATCAAGGGCTCACAGACGTGCGACCTGTATTATTATAAGGTAGGCGGCAGCACAACTCACCAAGATGCGTTTCTTCACATCATCCATACCATAGTGGTCCTCCTCGAGCACCTCTTTTGCTCTAGCCAGATCTAGGTTCTCTTCGCTTGTCTTACCCCAGGGGAGGCTTGTCAGCCAGTCGAGGTAGTTACGTGTAACACTGCATGAAAAGCAGCAACAACAGCTTTCTACCTATGGAGACCATAGGTCAACAACACACTCACTCATGAAAATACGAACATTCACTCGCATTCAATTCACAGATACACATGAGCAACTGCTGGTCGGAACAAGTGAATACAAATGTGTGAGTAAAGGCAGTGGCAGGCAGGCAACTGGAAAAGAGTGTGAATACAAGTTACTGACACTGAGTGCATGTGGAAGCGAGTGTGAACGTGAGCAAGTACTGGTCAGACATCAGTAAAACCCAAAAACTAAAAAAACTTGCATTCTCAAGCCCAAGCTGTGAAGTGAATTGTTATTATTAGTGGTTCATTCATAATAAAACAAAATTGGAAGGAAAAGATGTTGCCAGCATCGGCATCTGCTATGGAAGCCTGACGCGCTTGAGCTGCAGCTAGCGGAAATAAGAGAGACAGGGAGAGGACAGGGAAGAGGGAAAGAAAGAGGAAGAGATAGAAAGAAAGGGCAGGGGTACGGTGACACTGCATACAATATATAAAAGTATATACATGGGTTCAAGCAGAGTGTGGCGCCCACGTGTGTCTGTCAAAACTTCTCAGCGTGTGGGCGCAGTGGCGCACTTGCCTAGGGAGCGGGCGGTCGTGCAACATACAATGTCTCGCGTGCAAGCACAGACACATTGCCTCACGTGTGCATAAGCATCACGTGGGCCATTCTGTGCATGCGAGGGCGCATATACACACACATGGCCTTCTAGCGCCGCTCCCTCACAGTAAATATTTACATGCTACACAAAGAAAAATGATGCAGTGAGCACATACCTGAACTCTGATGAATGATTGTCCAAAAATGAAAGCTTGTTCAACTCTTCGTCTATCACATCCATGACTTGCTTTGGAACAACAAGATCCTGTTTATCAGAGATAAAAAAACAGTAGAATGTGCACCACAAGCCACAGGAAAATGAAGCACAAAAATGAAATACTTCTCCTCCAGCTGTTAGAAGCAAAAAAAACTGACAACAAGTGTTGGATGAGAAAGTGATGGTACCTGCAGGATGTTTGCCAGAGCCATCAGTCCTTGCCCTTATTTGAGGTCATCAAGCAATGAGCCTAAGAAATAAGCTTATCGCACATAGCTTATGACTTATTTTCTATTTCAACCCCTCTGGACTAGTATAGAAGTGATCTTTCCAGCAGTCAGTTTCTTAATCAAGTTCTTCATTCTCGTACCGGTGCACCCACCCTGCATCAGTTCACAATAAGCTGCAGGCGTGTTGATGACCATGTGCTCATTCTGGTTGCAAAAAACTAACTGCTGCAATACTGAGATATCTGCCTCTAGACACACTCCAAACTATAGAAAAGATGCAGGGCATTCAAGCTACATATGATAATGCAACGCTGCTTGATGAGTTCATTTTAAATGCACCATAAATGCAAATTAAGAAAATTGGCTGGACATCAATGAGTGCCTGGCCACTTAATTCCTATACACATAAGAACGCCTTGCATAGAGATTTCTGTCGACACTTTTAATGATGTCGCCCATGTACCTGCAGCCTCTGCTTGAACTTTTCCTCAATGGCATCTTTGTCGTCCTTCTCAAGGCCCAGCTCCTTCTTGATAGCCTTGAGTTGCTCCTGCAGCATGTACCGCCGGTGCTGGCTCTTCACTTTCTCCTCAACCTGCCCAGACAAAACAAAAGGCTTTTATACAATGCAGGCCACAAACAGTGGCTCTCATGCCTTTTTTTTTCTTTTGTTTCTCCTCTGTCAATGCTGCCCATTACAACAACTCTGGAATGCTCCACCTTGTGCCACACATGGAAGACTGGCCACAGGAACTTCTCAAGCGACAGATATAATAGTACAGATAGTTTGTACACTTCAGTTAGTATTTTACAACTTCAAGTCACATCCAAGGTTATACATTAGCAGCAAAACACATAAAGATATGCTTCATCCCCTAACAGGTCATGATGGTTATATTAGCCTTTTTTGGACATTAAGACCAACTCACAAAAAATGAAGCAAGTTCAGATCAGTAAGAACCATCCACAGGCAGTCAACAACAGCTGAGCGCTGAGCACTCAGACTGATTGCAGTTTATAAGTGCAGACAAATCAAGCATTAGGTTTTCATCTTTAGAATGCTGCAAAAGTAGTCATTCATAACATGTCACAACAAAGAATTTGACAATATGCAATGTAGGCTTTTTTTAATGTCGAAATTTTAGTTTCTTAAACTGGTTTTTGAGCAAATGACAGCACCATTACGACATCATGATGCGCATACAGAAATTTAATGATGTCTTCAAACTTTTAGTGCACGACCATGTTAACATGTTGCAATCTTTCATGTTAACATGTAATCTATGCAAAGGGTTATTCAGCAGTTGCTGTAGCTCTAGAGTGAGTAGCTCAAATTTGCAAGCAGATCAAAAGCAAAGTGGTTCACAGGCTCTGCTATCATAATTTCCTCAAACTTGAAGGCATTGAACTTGCTGGAGTTTGAAAATCACATCTTCAAAACATGCCCCTTCAATGCCAAGCAAAAATGCATGCACCCTAATATGGAGAACACAAGGCACTGAACAGTTTTAAAGCCACTTTTTGTTTTCTTTCTGAAACAGTGTTAATATCGTAGCTGCTACCACACTGAATGCCTCTGATATCGCATTTAACTCCCTAGTTTTAGTGATCAAAGCTCAAAACCACTTGATAGAAAAAGCCTAGTGAAGAATTCAGAGCTACTTCAAAAAATCTAAGCTAATCTCTACTGTTACAAGTACCATTCCTAAAGAAGAAAAAGAAAAGTAACAATTCTGCTGCCCTCTTGGCACCATTTTTATGCACCCACTGCTTTCAAGCACTGCATATTAGCTCTTCTCAGCATGAATATACTAGGCTACACACATGCTAGAAATAGCTTGTAAGGCATTGCACAGCCTTGGAGGCAAGGCTATGCAATGCACTGTTACTGTTATGCAAGAATAAGGAAAGAAGGCAATTTAGAAAGGTCACAACCTCCTTGCCAATTTTCTGCTGGAGTTTGCTAAGTTCATACTCTTTCTTCAGGAGAGAGAGGGCCAACAGTAGACGTTTTGATATCTGAAAAAGAAATAAAAACGGAACTATGTACAAGCAGGAGATGAAACCACGTAACATAAGGTTATAAGGCTAAAATAAAATGTGAACACTGCCTATGAGGAGAATACAATCTTTTGCCCATTTACGTTAGCTACAGTAAGCAATTAATCTGATTCATATTTCCATGTAAAGGGTCCTCTGAAGCACATATTCTTCACTGCCTTACAAATTGATGTTGCACTACATACTCAAGGGCTCACACATAACAGCATTCTCATTAGAATTAGGTCAAGTGGTACAAGTACAGGGAAGAGCTACATTGAGAACAAGGTGTACTGCAGTAAGCGACACAATATAACCTGAATTCCTGACTGCAGAAATGCGCAGATACTAGGGGCGTGCGAATATTGAGATCTTCAAACATGAATTGAATACAAATATGAAGAGAAAATGGCTTCGAATATCAAATATCTGTTCAGTATTAAAAAAATATTAAAAAAAAAGATGAACAGCCACACGTTATTGCCATTATATTTTCAAAACTAGTGTACGGTCTTTGCAACTAAAGCACCGAGTCAGCATCATAAAAATAAACTTTGTGCATGGAAATGTATACATCTTGATCAGGCAGCATAACAGTATGCAACTTTTTATGTGGTCTTTCA
Organism: Amblyomma americanum; assembly: GCA_030143305.2. Classification (NCBI taxonomy): domain Eukaryota; kingdom Metazoa; phylum Arthropoda; class Arachnida; order Ixodida; family Ixodidae; genus Amblyomma; species Amblyomma americanum. The sequence goes on from JARKHS020028263.1 coordinate 15,283, forward strand.
AAAAGAGTAAAAAAATGAAATCTGTGAAATGGCACATGACTGTCGACTAAAAATAACATGATGTCACTAAAACCTCGCTAATTCGGATTTCATGAGATCAGAATAAATGCTCGAATTATGCGAAGGCAGATTCGTAAAATCCCTCCATCCCCAAAAACTGCCAAAAAATAATAAAATGTGGTGAAGCTTTATGGCGAGGCTCCATTGCACGGACACCGAAAAGCCTGCGACGAGCGTGCAGTTTCGGCATGCTGGAAGAACAACGTGGATGTAAGCCAGGGAAATGCACATAGGCGTCACAGTATGGCAAGACTGCTTTTAGAACGTAAGAAATGACTAGCGACATACAGCCGGCACCTGGAAGCAGAGCGCAGCTGCGTTCGGAAGATCAGTGAAAACGTGGGCTAGCAGCGAAGCTCAGAAACTGAAACGAAACAGGCAGGTTATTTTTTTGGCCTAGTGACAGAAACCCTCCCTTCATCGTCACGCCTGCCGTTACGCACACTGAAAGAGGTCAGCGAGTTGTATTGCACCATGCAAAAGGCGGGATTTCTTACGATCGCTTACCCCGCTTCGACACCTTGTGGGGACCTGCCCTGCAGCCCCGTGTTTGCTTTCCCGCGAGGCACCGTGAAGCAGCAGTCTCACCTCGAGGAGGAACGCATTCCCTTGTCAGTTACCTTAACTGGCAAGAGAGGGCGCAAGCGTCGCTGCGCAGGAGACTGCTGAAGCCCACGCGCGGGAGAGGGGGCACCAGGCTCTTCGGCGGGGATCGTCGGCGCGAGCGGACGTGTCGCTCGCGGCTCCGCTCTTCGCCGACGGGGCGAGGAAGTGATCGGGAGACCCGCTCCCGTACTCGTCCCGTCCGGCCTTCGGAGTATCCCTTGCCCTAGCGTGGGCGAACATTCGCTCGGAACCTTGTTGGTGAGTCGAACGACCTCGATTCATTAGCGTACCTTGTTGCTAGCTGGCGTTATTGTTGCTGTAGCAATAAATGCCTCTATGTGGCAGCCAATGTGTCGTTCCTTTGTTCCCTCAGAGCAAGGCCCGCCGTGGTTGGTGTGCGCTCGGTAGCGTACGCGATCACGGGGTGGGGTCCGGGCGGCTTTGAACCGTGTCAGCCGCGAGTAAGCGGGGAGAAACTATTTATCTCCCAAAGTCAACCCCACATCTGGCAGCCCAACGTGGGGCCCGCTCTTGGAACATTGGACGACTGTCGGTTCGTTTCAAGGAACGCTCTTTGTCCGGACTTGACAAGTGCTAGGCCTAGAGTGAATTTTGATCGCTAGGACCTGCGGCATGCTTTCTTGAGTGCGAGGTGTATAGCGCTGCAGCATGTTTGAACTTTTCGACATGCTCAGCACATTTTTTCCCTGGAGTTTCTTCGCAAGAATCACTTGGTCCGCATCGAGGGAGCGCGAGGCCTAGCGCCCGCGGAGTTGCCGAGCCCGAAGCGAGTGAGTACGGAAGCCGCGTGGGTGGTCCAAGTTTCTGTATATATTTTCTCTACTGTCTCTTTTTCGACTCTGGGAGTCGCGGCTCCGGGAGCCGGGTGGCCTGGGGCCACGGGTGCTCCGACACCGTCTGATACGGTGGGCGCCGACCACTCAGAAGCTGCTTTGTGCAGTGAGTGGGGTAGGACCACCCTACAAAGCTGATGTCTCCTTGCGGCTGCGCGCACGTAACCCGTTTCGTGTCTTTGTTGTGTTCACGGTCGTTGTCGGAGTGGTAGTTAGGCCTAATGCTTTTCGGAGCTGCCTACACCCCGTCAGAAGAGGCACGACCACCGGACCGTGGTGTTGAGAGGGGTCGCACTTTGCTGCCCGCCCGTTTTTTTTTTTGTAACCTCGCACGAACTGAGCAGCCTTGTTCAACTCAAGAAAGGGCTTTGTTCACTCGAACTTTGCGTTTGCACAGCCGCCGACACGTTTTGCTAGCGAGTTAGGCATTGTGCCACGAGGCCCTTGCGGATGCCGTTTTCCCTCTCGTGACCTACGTTAAAGGCACGCCGAGAGCGTTTCGGCAATTTTGCAGATCCGGTGGAGCCACCCTGGCTTGCTGTCCGGTGCACATCGTCTCGCTGCCACCTGCTGCGATGGAGCGGCCTGTATCCTGTTCGCCGCATCCATCCGGGGCAGCTGTGGCGAGACCAGTCAGCAGTCACCTCCGGCTGCTGCTGCCCTGGCGACTACTGCAGGATCCTGGCCTGCAGTTTTCCCACCGGCCTTCTATTCGCGGGCCTGCGGACACGGTAGTCCGCGGGCCATGCGAGTCATCCCAGCGGAGACCTTCACGCCGCCTTCTGAACACCGCGGAAGTCGGCGTGACCTCCGCTGCAAGACGTGCCTCAAGGACGTGAAGACCAGGAGACTCCTCCATAGCATGTACTTTCAGGTGCGTGGGTCTATTTAAGTTTGGGGGGATGTGGGGACCTGCCCTGCAGCCCCCTGTGTTTGCTTTCCCGCGAGGCATCGTGCAGCAGCAGTCTCAACTCGAGGAGGAACGCATTCCCTTGTCAGTTACCTTAACTGGCAAGAGAGGGCGCCAGTGTCGCTGCGCAGGAGACTGCTGAAGCCCGCGCGCGGGAGAGGGGGCACCAGGCTCTTCGGCGGGGATCGTCGGCGCGAGCGACACGTCCACTCGCGGCTCCGCTCTTCGCTGGCGGGGCAAGGAAGTGATCGGGAGGCCCTTCGAAGTATCCCTTGCCCTAGCGTGGGCGAACATTCGCTCGGAACCTTGTTGGTGAGTCAGACGACCTCGATTCATTAGTGTACCGTGTTGCTAGCTGGCGTTATTGTTGCTGTAGCAATAAATGCCTCTTTGTGTCAGCCAATGTGTCGTTCCTTTGTTCCCTCAGAGCAAGGCTCGCCATGGTTGGCGTGCGCTCGGTAGCGTACACGATCACGGGGTGGGGTCCGGGCAGCTTTGAACCGTGTCAGCCGCGAGTAAGCGGGGAGAAACTATTTATCTCCCAAAGTCAACCCCACAACCTCTACTCGCCCCTTTGGGGGAGCCTCGTGCAAAATTTCGCAAGTGGGCTTTCCCGCATATCATGGTTGATCAAAACGCGATGGCGGAGCTCACGCTAGAAGAGCTGTGGAGCTAACACAATGAGTGCCATGGATGTGGTAACACATCATGGAGAGATAAAAAAAATCGCTTTTGCATTGTGATTGTCCAAACCGGCCGACTGGCCACCTTGTTCTCATCAGATGTCATATGTGGAAAACCCTGCGTGTAAAATTTCGCATAGCATTCAAGCCTAGCAGCGTCCAAATGTGATTGGTCCACACGATAAACAACGGTGATGAAAGCAAAGAGGACGCCTTTGTACTGTTTTCCCTGGCACTTTAAATTGTATCTTCGGCTGATTTGCCCACACAAAGTCATCAGAGATATTCAGAGATTTTCGGATACACATTTGGGAGTTTTCAATATTCGAAAATTATTGAATATCAATTTGTCGAATCGAATATGAGCCAAATATCAAATATATTAGTATTCGTATTAAAAATTTCGAATATTCGCATATCCCTAGAAGATACTCATCCAGTAAAAGAAAGATATTAGTTTCAACTCATTCATGTTTCAGGCTCAATTGAGCTTACTTGGTTTCGACCACTACAAATTAGTTTAATAACCATGTTTGCAAACCAAAACTAGCTAGACCTCAAAGACCAGCCTTGACTAAGAAAAAATAGGGATTCAGCATTCAATGTTCCAATCCTGCACATGGGCTATGAGAAACACTGTAGAGGAGTGCTCCAGAATAATTTTGATCACTTGGGGGTACTTTAAATAAGTACAGACACTACATTTTTGGTTTCATGTTGTCTTCTCAGTAATAATATTGAAGACATTAGTATACATAATGTACACAGACATTGCACAGTCCATGGGTGCTTTTGCATTTTGCCTCCATCAAAATGTGGCTACACAGTTGGTATTTGATGCTGCGTCCTTGAGGGCAGCACACTGAGAAAAAGATATGCTGCAATAAATGTAACCTAACACGCCCGCATACCAACTCAATGTTCAAACTGTGAATGTTTGGTGCTAGAAAAAAGCCATATTACTAGTCCCTTCTCCCTCCGCAGCCTTCATGTGACCCAGGCACATGTGAAATGGCAGTAGACGTGCAAAATGCCCTTCCTAGGCACACTGGTGCAAAGGAAGATTCCTTGAATGCCAGCTTGTACCACTCAGTAAAACAAGCATGACAAATTTTTCAGAATGGTCGCATTGCAGCTTCCAACAAGTTAAGAGCGTCTCTACATGCATGCTAGATAGAATAAAAGGTTTCAGTATTGGCTATTCGACATCATTGACAAAAACATCATCATCACAAAAATAAATGTGGAAAATGCTTACATCAGCCTCTTCAAGGATCTGCTGAAGCTCATGAGACTCAGCACCAGTCAATGCCGCACCTAAAATGTTGAACAAGGATGCTAAGTACATGCAACTAAACACAAACTACATTCCCAGGACCTCTAAATGGCTCTTGCTGAATTTAGTTTCTACAAAAAAAACATTATTCAAGACAGCATTGTACAAGAATTTAGTTTACAAAAACAAATGCCATGAAGCACTTTTCAATACGAGAAAGAAAATAATTGATAACAAGAAGTAAGAGCACAGAGTTTGATAGTAAGACCCTCTTCAGCTGTCAATGTCTTTCACTGAATAACAGCTAAAAGCTTTGAAGTATATAAAAAAAAGTATTAAGGAAAAATAAATTGAACCTCTGGCACTGTTCCCAAAAGTAAAAACATCACTTCCAAGCTTTGCAGCTTATAGTAGTTTTTTTTCCTTGTCTTTTTTTGCAAGCATTACTTAGTTTGCGATGAAACCTAAAACACTAAGTAACACTGAGCGTGAGAAGTGCAGCTATTACAGTAAATGAAACTGCTGAACATTCAAAGATCCAATCAAGGGTGACAAGTTCAGCGCTCATCATGAAACGAATATCATTTGCAGCAATTCTTTCTCTGTCTCCTTCTAAACACACAGACATTTAAAAAGAGATTTAAAAGACATTACTAGTAGTGCAACAATACTCGGCATAGAGCATAGTGCTGTTCAAAGCAACACAGTGTACTTACTAGGCTGCACCAAACAAGCAAGAACATTGCAGGGAACCCTCTTGCTGCAGCTTATCCCATGGTTCATCAACCATAATCATTTCCAAACCAGCACAGCCATGTGAGATGAGCTCTCATAAATGTGAATGTGTTGCAGGTTATATTGAGATGGACTGTACAGTTACAAAAGCAAGCTCTTAAATAAAATCTGAACATTGGCATGCTTAGCTCTTGTTGTGTAGTGTGTGCATATGCAGTGGTCCCATAAAAAAAAAATGCAAAATAACCCTTTCTACATTACATTAACCACAAAAAAAAAGCAATGGACATAAAGTCAAATAAAACTTTCAAATTTTGATGTGACTATAAAACCCTCCTGATCATTACTTTATATTTTCAGAGGATGCCAATGAAAATTTTTTAATTAGAAGTATAGCCAGAGTAGACTTGAGTTTGTGTTGCACCTCATCAGTACCAAGTGAGAGCAATGTGATGCTCCAGCACACAGAGCACTTTAAGCGGGGAATGCATGCCATCACCACTTTGTCAGCGAAGACAGCGGCTAGCAAATCATATCACATAACTATCAATAATGATGAGCAGAAGAAAGTAAACTCAAGACGAACTTTAATAATAAAGGAGTAATTACTTATTAGCATTCAATGAAGTACAACCACAGCTACAGAGAAGCAATATATACAGCTTTCACAGAAACTTCATAGTTAAAGAAAAGTTTGTCCTGGTCGGGGGCAGTCACTCTACCAACTAAGCTAGCCAGGATGGCTAGCAGATGGTAGGGTGAGAGCAAACTGATCAATAACTCAAAGTGGGAACGGTTTTGGTCCAATGTTTAGGAGAATCCCCCAATCTGCTCCATCCTGGGGGATTCCCCAAAAACATTGCACTAACATTACTTTGAGCTACCATCTGCTAGCCATCCTGGTTAGCTCATTTGGTAAAGACTGGACTGGGCAGGTAGTGATCCCCGGTACAAATCCCGGACCAGGATGAATTTTTCTTCAACCACGACGTTTCATTGAAAGCTGTGTAGCTTTCCTTTGTAGCCATATGGCTGCGCTTTTGTGGATGCTAATGAGTAATTACTCTATTATTACAAATCTACTCCACCTTGAGGGATTCCCCTAAAATGTTGGACTAAGATAACTTTAATGGCTCTAAACTGGAGAAGTTACTGCTACAGGACTGCATGTGTAAGTGCCAGCATGCGCAAGCACACAGACTCACCAAGGTCAGAGAGGTAAACAGGATTGTCCACAACACGTTGCCCAGCCTGGATCATCTGCTGGATGGACTCTCGGTACAGAGGATTGAGGGCAATGATGTCACGGATGGTCTTCACTATTTCCTGAGTAACGGCCTAACACAAAGATTTTAAATAAATGAAGTAAGCAAGATGCACATTGCATCAATGTCTATGAGAAGGGATGGGGCTAAAGATAATGACAAGTCGCTCTAGCCCTTCTAGCATCATAAAACATCAGTATTAAATCTCCGCAGTTTACATTCCCAGTTTCCGATTGCCAAAATTTAGCCTACTTTCCAACCACTTTGTCACACAGGAAAATGCTGACATTTAACCATGTCAGGCTCTCCATTTATAATGTGGTCTGCATAATAGTGAAAGAAAGGTGGTTTTAAAAGAGCAAACACAAATGTGGCCACCGACAGAAGGGAATGGGCGCAGCGGGAGAAAAAAAAGGGAGTATTATTCAGCAGAAGAGTTAGACATTTGTCTGTATGTGTACAGCCTCCCACTCCTCTCCACATTTTGATGTGTACACATTAACGACAACAGAAAGCTGTTACTGTTTGCGATCATCAGGACGGCTAGGCCCAGCCAGGAATGATGGGTCACTGGCATGAGCACTGATGTAGAAGTCCCAAGTTCTGCTCCACAATGTCAATTTGCATATGAAGGTGTGCAAGTCTACCAAGGATGTGACAGAAATATCCAGTGATGGGCAAGTTGAACTGCACAGGTGGGCACCATACTAAATGGTTGTGGAAACACGGCTGCTCATCATGGCAAGAATCTTGTCATTCACATATGTGCAGATACACACATCACTGACAGGCTTCTAAGCTCCTGCAACCACTCTAGTCTTATTTCAGATAGCTTTGGCTATGCCTATGTTTTGTGCACATGCCTTGTGGCACCAACCAGCGATTCGCAGTATTGCTGGCTTTGCTATTCTCTGCTTGCCAAGGCATGCATTGCATCCCTTTTGCCATGAACACGCTTCAAAGCAAAACATAAAAAGACCATGCAGAGAAATTTATGTAGAAGGCACCATAGATACACGATTGAATGGGAATTTCGAGAACAATTACTGCCAGCTGAATGTTTACCCAGATTGTGACACCCTGTGGTAAAGCTGTAATATATCGAAGCATCTAGAACATTCGTCTACAAGCTGTAAAATTGACTCGGGAATAAAAATAGAAGAAAAAAAACACAAATGGCAAGCTCCAAATGATCAGTTAAATGATGAGTTCAGTGTGCAGAAGCATTCACAAAACCAGCAGTAATTTCGCTACAAACCACAGGTGCGTGAAACATTTATGTAATAGCCATAAAAAGTGCAAAAACTGACATGATGACAAAACTTCTTAAATTCAATTCAATTTGAAGGAACTTAAACACTTTAACTACACAGAAAGGAAAGGTGCCCTGCTTACTTTCATTTCCTCATTGATGGCAAACTTTTCGTGAGGCACATTTTCAACTTCTGCCATCAAAACAGGTCCCATGGGAACCGACACAGTTGGTGAAGGCGCTTCCTTATCAGGGGAAGAACCCTCAACCACCTCTTCTGAAGCTGCATTTGTGGCAC
>JARKHS020028264.1:0-69797 GCA_030143305.2 Amblyomma americanum
GATGGATGGATGGATGGATGGATGGATGGATGGATGGATACGGCTGAACCCTTTAAATCGGGCGGTGGCTCAAGCCACCTAGCCATGAATTATGAAATTTTACTCTTGTCTTGATTTTAGTCACCAATCAGATAACCTTCGCTTGGTTACTTCTACCCGCTTAAAATCTACTTTCCCTTCACTGTCCTTAAACCCCAATGCCTTGGGTAAATCAGCCCCGCTGCTTTCCACTGTAGGGTGAAGCCCTTTACAGAAAAGTATCAAGTGTTCAGCCGTTTCCTCCTCTCCGCACGCAACGCACAACGTGTCTATCTCGTGGTACCTGACTCTATATGTCTTAGTCCGCAAAACTCCCGTCCTGGCCTCAAACAACAAAGAGCTTCCCCTACAATTTTCATAGATATTTTCTTTGGCAATTTCCTGTTTAAAAATCATGTATGTTCCCAGTGCTGATTTCGTCAGAATCCCTGTTTTCCACACAGCTCTCTCTGTTTTTTTAACCTTTTAACCGGTACCCACGAGTGCGGTAAACCTCGTGGTTGTCGGCGGATACCGGAATTTCGGCGGAAACCAGCCGGTTGCAGCGTGTCGTCGAGATCGTCGGGTAAGGTCGACGTCGGTTGGAACGTCGCGGTGAATTGTCGGGTGGAGGCTCTTCACTCGGTCCAGTAGCGCGGCCTTACCCCCGGAGGACGCCGTCTTCAGTTTTCCCGATGTGGGGACGTACCTCTGAACTGGCCAGATGACGACGGGCAGCCGGGCGAAGAGAACCGCCTTGGGGATGGCGATCGGGACTGGCGTCGCTGCGAGGTCGAGGACTGCACGTTATCAGCCAAGTACTGTTCGATATCTCATGGTCGTTCGCCGTTGCGCGGCCGTGGTGCGTCAGGTGAAAACCCCCTTAAACCCATTCTGCGGTAGGGGCAGTGGCGGAGGATGTGGCCGGCCAGGCTACCCGCAGTGGTAACAGAGGGGTCGATTGTTTTGCGTACACCACACGTGCTCTTTGCTCATGGGGGCCTGGACTCCTGCGGCACCGAGGGTACTGCTGCGATTGGGTACTGCAGAGATGGCACAGGAGCGACGGGGGAAAATGTTCGCATCGCTGGCCCAGGACATCGTAGTGCGTCGCTGTACGTCATAATAGAGGGCGCCGGGTGTGGAGCTGGGGGTGGCTGCAAAACTCGTCGTATTTCTTCATGGGCCACGTCCGTTACGGCAGCGACACTGGCCTGTGGAGCTTCAAAGCGAAGTTCCGCCAGTTCCTCGCGCGCAAGGCTTCTTACAAGCTCCCGAAGCTCCTCGGCGGGCAGGACGTAGGCGTGTACTGGGAAGCGGCTGCTACAGTAGCCTGATGTCCGTAGTGCGTGCCCCGTTCCTGCAGAGAGCGCTCGATACTCCTTGCCTCCTTGGTAAAGTCCGACACTGTTCTAGGCGGGTCACTGTGCAGTCCGGCAAACAGCTGCTCTTTTACGCCGCGCGTTAAGTGGCGTACCTTCTTGGCTTCGGGCATAGCAGGGTCGGCCCGATTGAACATTCGCGTCATGTCTTCGATGAACATCGCGACGCTCTCGTTCGGCTGCTATGATCACGAGCGCAGGGCGATTTCAGCCTTCTCTTTTCTTTCGCTGCTGGTAAATGTCGCTAGCAGCTCTCGACGAAAAGCCCTCCAGGTGGTAAAGGAAGCCTCGTAGTTCTCAAACCACGTTTTGGCCGAGTCCTGCAGCGCAAAGTAGACACTGCGCAGCTTGCGCTCGCCATCCCACTCATTGAAACCCGCCACTCGGTCAAAGCTGGCCAACCAGTCTTCGACGTCCTCGAACCTGTCCACGTGGAACGGTAGCGGCGACCGATGTTCGTGAAGGACGAATGGCAAGGCATTCCCGGAATGCTGCGTTGTCTGGCTAGCCGCGGTGGATGTCATGGCCCTTACCGGCGCTGTCAGTTGGCCTAACTCCGGTTGCAGGCATCGCAGACGTCGGCTTGCCTTGTGGACGGGTGTTGAGTCCACGCGTGGAGAACAGGTGTCAAGAGTGCCTTCGCAGTCAGAGTACATGGGACTCAACCCAGCACCTCCACCAAATATGTCACCGGTAAACGGTTGAAGCACACAATCCAGGTTTGACTATACGTGCTGGGCGTGCAAGGCAGCACGGAGCTCGAGCGAGGAAGATGACAATCCTCTAGCCCCTCGAATGCGCAAGGCATTGCAAGTCCCAGCTAAAACAGTTCGGCCGCGGTACGGCGCCACTAGTTGGATTCGTACTGTGGCAATATATATTAAAAAGAGTACGGGACCAATAACGCTCCTCTGTGGTATTCCAGAAGTGACTTTATAATAAGTGGAGTTGAATTTGTTAATGGAGTTAAACGGAAGTCTAGCGCTGAGAAAGTCCGCAATCCATGCTATAGCAGCGGGGTGAATATTCAACTGAGTTAGTTTCAGCATAAGCCTATGAATGAGGAGCACGCTCAAATGCTTTGGAAAAATGACAAAAATGGCATCAATTTGACTGTCAGTGTCGATGGATGAATGCAAATCATGATCGAATCCGGCAACTTGTGTATCACAAAAGAAGCCCTTGCGAAAACCGTGCTGGTATTTGAAAAATAAGATTGTTTTCCAGGTACTGAAAAATTTGACTATGAATGACGTGTTCAAGAAGTTTGCAGATAGCATTTGTTAGTGAAATAGGGCGATAATTAAGCGGAGATGAACAATTACCTGATTTGAAAATGGGTATTACTTTAGCAACACGCCAGCCATGAGGTATGAGACCAGATGAGAATGATTATTGAAGTAATGTAGTGCGATGTGCTTTTAAGTATCTTATTATTGAAGTCATGTTGGTCAGAACTGGTAGGAAAATATTACACTTTGACTGTGTATAAAACCCGCCGCGGTGGCTCAGTGGTTAGGGCGCTCGACTACTGATCCGGAGTTCCCGGGTTCGAACCCGACCTCGGCGGCTGCGTTTTTATGGAGGAAAAACGCTAAGGCGCCCGTGTGCTGTGCGATGTCAGTGCACGTTAAAGATCCCCAGGTTGTCGAAATTATTCCGGAGCCCTCCACTAACGGCGCCTCCTTCTTCTTCTTTCACTCCCTCCCTATCCCTTCCCTTACGGCGCGGTTCAGGTGTCCGCCGATATATGAGACAGATACTGTGCCATTTTCTTTCCACAAAAACAAATTAATAATAATTAATAACTGTGTAATATTTTGGACATTTATATGTTAGGAAGATAATTGAAGCCGGGCGCTGACGAGACGTTCTCGTTAGTGAATACGGAACAGAGCGTCGTAAATAGCTGGGCACACTGGGTTTCAGGACCTAGGATCACATCATTATCAGTAAGAATTATATCAGGATTGCATTTATCACTTTCCAGAATCTGTGAGGGTTATATGCTAGATAAGTACTTGTTGAAAAAGTGGCGTCTGGTTGACTTGAGGGGCGTTTGGTACAGCTTGTCGCATTCCTTGTACTTTGTCCATGCGCTTAGAAAAATTTGACAGCTTGTCTGTAATGGCGCTTCTTTTTATTATTCAGTCGACGAAGCTGATTATTGAACCAAGGTGCAGATTTATTCTCTTTGATTGAAACTACTGCAATAAAGGTATTTATAAGATTAGTGAGGGTATCTTTGAAAAGTGTCCAGTTATCTTCGACAGAACGAGATAAATAATCATCCAGGAACTCCACAGAAAAAAGCTGCAGTTTGTTACTAATAGTTACATAGCCGCCTTTGTCGTAGCATCGTATTTGTTTGGTTATCCTCTTTTCTTCAAAAGAGCAAGAAAAACTGCCGGTTATAATGGCGTGGTCAGAAAGTCCGTCCAGATGCTTTGAGTCGGAGCAGATGTCGGGATTGGTTGTCAACACAAGGTCCAAAATGTTAGCAGTACTATAGTAGTGAATCGCGTAGGCAGATGAACGAGCTGCGTTAATGGAAAATCAAGACAGCAGTGGAGCCGCCGCGGTGGCTGAGTGGCTATGGCGCTCGGCTGCTGGCCCGAAAGACGCGGGTTCGATCCCGGCCGCGGCGGTCGAATTTCGATGGAGACAAAATTCTAGAGGCCCGTGCACTGTGCGATGTCAGTGCACGTTAAAGAACCCCAGGTGGTCGAAATTCCCGGAGCCCTTCACTACGGCGTCCCTCATAGCCTGAGTCGCTTTAGGACGTTAAACCCCACTAAAACCAAGACAGGAGTGTAGAAAGGCCTCCTCAGTGTCACTAGGAGGGACGGCTAATGAGAGCCAGTTAATGTTTGGGAAGTTAAAATCGCCGAGGATAATCAACTTACTTTTAGGAAAACGCGTACGCACCTCACTCAGAATTAGAGAATCTTCTTCTGACAAGCCAGCTACTAGGTCCTGGGGACAATAAAAAACACCAACTTTTAATTCAGTTCCCCGCCCCACACTGAGACTAACACACACTCGAGAAATGAATTAAAAGCGACTGGTACAACCATAAACTCTTTCCTGATAGGGAGAAGGACGCCGCCTCCTCTACGAGAGTTCCTATCACACCTAGGATCGACCGCTAGGGGGCCGTGGCGAGCGGACGTATGTCACGTCGGCTCTGTCTTCCTGCAGTGATTTCTAGCGGCAAATGTTGTCGGATCGACCAGAGCTGGTTAAAATCGCCAATCGGAAGTTGAGAGGACTCTGCGGACACCAGCGTTTTTTCCGTAAGTGGATTTTTCGCCATTTTAGAACCAAACGTCTGCCAGCCGTGTGCCGACGCGCTAACCCGAACGCCGGCCACTAGGCCTAACGAGGGCTAAGGCTTACCGAGGCCCCCGGTGCCGCCGCGTCAGCTGTGCGGCAGCCAACAGGAGGTATGAATATCGCCGTGGAAGGTCGCAGCGCCGAAAAGGGCGAGCTCGACGCCCCAGATTGGATCACTGTACTCAACAAATGCAACCTCGAGGAGAAATGGGCACGGAAAACCAAGCTCGTCTCAGAAGAAATGAAATTGATAGACACCCCACCACCATCAGCGAAACGCAACGTCAAACAGCAAGCGGAGAAATCGATCGCCTCGAACCAAGTCAAGCTTCCCGAGAATGGCTGGAGAATCATTTTCCGCCCCAAGGGAGGCATGGTAGTCAAACAGTACGATGGACCAACCCTGACCGAAGCCATACATGTAAGTGCGAAGATTGAATGGAACAAAGCGTGCCAGCTCGTCAAGAACGAGAAGCAAGGCATTTTGGTCTTCTTCACGCCCAGCACGGAGGCAAGAGACAAGCTCCTACGCCTCACACATCTGGCCATTGAAGGGAAAATGCACGAGGTGACCGTTCACCTGGCAGTACCCGACGACTTCTCGAGAGGAGTCATCCACGGAATAGGACTCACGACCTCACTGCAAAAGATCAAGCAGGGGATAGCAGAACATGAGGAGAACCCCAAGGTGCTGGAGATCAGACGACTAGGACAGAGCAAGACCATCATGCTCACATTCACCACCAAGGAGGTACCGAGGAAAATCAAGTGTCTAGGTGCCATCTTGAACTGTTATTTGTACAAGAAAAAGTACGACGTATGTTATAAGTGCGGAGACCTGGGACACCGATCCGACGTATGCGAGAGCAACGAGGAGAAGTGCAGAGGCTGCGGCATCCCCAACCCAACCGAGGGACACGACTGCAACCCCACCTGCAAGCTGTGTGGCCAGCCGCACCCCACCGGCGACAGAACCTGCAAGGAGATCTTCAGAACCCCATACATCGTTAAGAAACGACAATGGGAGAAGCTCCAGCAGCAGGAGGAGGAGGAGAAGAAACTACCAGAGCATCGCAGCAGGCGGGACGCGAGCAAGACGCGGGCCACGAGCAAGGAGCGACGCCGGTCTACATCCTTTCCGAGGCTACCGCAGCAGGCCACCCCAACCCCGCCCAAGAAGCAAGGGGCACCACCCACCAAAAAGGTAGGCTGGGAAGCGGGGAATTCCCATGACTCAGACATAGTGAGGGAGCTCAAAGTGCAAATGAAACAACAACACGAAATGATGAAACAGCAACAGGAGCAATGGAAACTTTACCAGGAGCAAACACAGGCTCAGATGCAGGAGCTCCGTAATCACATTATCGAGTTGCAAAGGGAGAACACTGAGCTCAAAGCTCAACTCAGACAACCGGAAGCGCATCAGGAGGCCATGGAAGATAAGTCGTCCGAATCCGAGCCAGAGGTACCTGCACCGCCAAAGAAAAAACGAGTTAAAAAGACCGATTCGGGCCTTACGAAGACCGAGGGCAGGGCAGACAAACTTGAGGCTAGACATGCAGCAACTAAAAGAGGTAGTACAACAGGCGGCCATAGCTACCCAGCGTAACGCGGAGAGGATAGACCAACTTTCCGTCCAGCTCAGCCAACTAGTTATTCCAATGGGAACTAGAATTGACCAACTGGCAGAACAGCAAAAACAAATCCTTCTGCGGTTGAATCATGGCCAGACTCAACACTAGGGCAAACACAATATGGCAATGGAACTGTAGGGGCTTTACAAAAAAAAGAAACGTTCTCCAAGCCTACCTTGCGGGACGCGATGGTCCCGACATCATCGCGCTGCAAGAATGTGGGAAAAACGCTAAACTGAGCGGATACAAAACGTACCCAGGCCAGTCGCCAAACACGCAGACTGCTACCCTGGTGAAGAGAAATATCACTGTCATGCAGCATGAGGTAGGATGCACGCAGATTGACTATGTGTTAACGGAGATTATACCGCAGAGGCGGAAAGAACGCAGCCTGCTAGTCTTGAACGTCTACAGCTCTCCTAAATTTAGGAAAGGCTGCGGCTTCAGGGAGGTCTTTGCCAAAGCGCAAGCACTGGCACAAGGTCAGCAGCGTCTCGTAATAGTAGGAGATTTTAATGCGCCACACCAAGCATGGGGATACAACCACTCCCAGATAAAAGGGAGGGAAGTATGGGACGCCATGACACAGTGCAATTTAACCCTCCTTAACGATCCGCTCGCACCGACGAGGCAGGGGAACAGCGTTTCATACGACACCTCCCCCGACCTGGCCATGATAGGAGTGGACGTTGAGGCTACATGGCACAACACGAGAGAGAACCTAGGCAGTGATCACAGAATCATAGAGATCGTTATCCAAAACGGGGTCAACATCAAACGGGAAAGGAAAACCCTCAAATCCATCAATTGGCAGTCCTTCCGCGCCAACGGAGGGGGTTGCGGGGAGATCACCGACATAGCTGAATGGGCCAATGGCATCAAGCAGGCGTGCAAAGCAGCTGAGGAGGAAGTGGAATTAGATGAGGAACAAAACTGGGTTGACAGCCACATGAGACAACTGTGGCAAAAGAAAAAAGAGGCAGAAACCGAGCTCGCCCAAAAAAGGGGCAACCGTAACCTGAGAAGGAGAATAGCTGCTCTCAACAAGGAAATTGAGAGCCATGCCCAAACACTAAATAGACAACACTGGAACGACATCTGCGATAGACTAGACGGCCAATTAAGCTCCGTCACCACCTGGAAACTATTGCGACACCTCCTGGACCCAGGCAGCACCAAAGCTGAGACCAGGAGAAAAATGCAAAGACTAACCCACAATTTCCAGGGATCGGAGGAGGAGATGATCAACCAGATAAAAGAGAGGTACATAGGGGAAACAAACACCGAAACATTGCCCGACTATAGCGGCGAAAACAACGAGGAGCTAGACCAACCAATCTCCATAAGAGAGGTCCAAGCGGCCTTAAACAAGCTCCGCGGAAAAACTGCGGCTGGCCCAGATGGGATCAGCAATAAGATGCTTAGAAATCTCGATGACGACTCCTTCCAGCAACTAACAGCATTCATTCAAAAGTGTTGGGAACAGGGGGAGATACCCGGGGAGTGGAAAACAGCAAATCTAGTCCTCATCCCCAAACCTGGAAAAGAACTCAAACTTGAGAACCTTAGGCCAATATCGTTAACCTCCTGTGTAGGCAAGCTCATGGAGCACGTCATACAGAATAGGCTCAACGGATACTTGGAAGGTAAGGAACTCTACCCAGACAGCATGGTCGGATTCAGACAACTGTCCACAAACGATGTCATGCTACAAATCAAAGAACAAGTATTGGAAAGGAAGACTAGCGACTCGAGAGTCATAGTGGGGCTTGACGTTAGCAAAGCGTTTGACAACGTCAAACACCAAGCGATCCTGTCGCACCTCAATCACCTAAATGTAGGACTCAAGCTATACAACTATATCAAAAGCTTCCTCACGGACCGAACGGTAAACATAGAAATCGGGGGCACAATAAGAAAAAACATTATGCTAGGCAACAAGGGAACACCGCAGGGATCGGTGCTCTCTCCTATTCTTTTTAACATTGCAATGATCGGGCTGCCAGAACGACTCAGAAAGCTAGAGGCCTCTGCCACACTCTCTACGCTGATGACCTCACCCTTTGGGTTGACAGAGGGGGGAGCGATGGGCAAATAGAAGACACCCTACAAAGGGCAATATGGGAAACGGAAAGCTATCTGAGACCCATAGGGCTAAAATGCTCACCGGAAAAGTCGGAGATGCTAATCATGAGCCAGCAGCAGGTTAATATCCAGCTCCTGGTCAACAACACCCCGGTCCCAAGGGTGGACAAGATCAGGATACTGGGTATGTGGATACAACAAAATGGGAGAAACACCGAAACAATAAACCGACTTGAAGCCACGACCAACCAAACATGCAGGCTTCTCAAGAGGATAGCAAACAAAAACGCGGGGATGAAGGAGGCGAACCTACTTAGGCTTGTTCATTCTTTCATTATTAGCCGAATCACCTACGCTATCCCGTACCTAAAGACAACTAAAGCAGAGAGAGACAAGGTAGACATTCTCATCAGGAAAGGGGTAAAAACTGCCCTAGGTTTACCAGCGTGCACATCAACCGAGACGATCCTCCACCTAGGAGTGTCGAACACACTAGAGGAAATGTGCGAGGCTAAACTCACGGCACAATATGTCAGACTAACTGGCAGCAAAACGGGCAGATCCATCCTTAGGAAACTGGGCTACCAAAACCCAGAATCACGAGAGGGGATAACCACCATCCCCAAAGAGATTGCCAACAAATTAAGAATACCCCCCATCCCAAGAAACATGCACCCCATACACAACGAGGAACGCAGGAGAAGCAGAGTCCAAAGACTCCAAAGCTCCCTCCTCCAAAAACAAGGGGTTGTGTACACCGATGCGGCAGAGTACCCAGAAGGCCACTACGCTGCAGTAGTAGTGAGCGACAAAGGCGAGCTAATCTCAGGCTGTAGCGTAAGACACTCTTCACCAGAGGAGGCAGAGATGGCGGCGATTGCCCTGGCAATCACAAACCCATCAACTAGAATTATCATCACCGATTCTAAAACTGCAATCAAAGCCTATGACAACGGTCAAGTGTCCAAAGAGGCCGGCAAAATTCTGCAAGCAGGCAAGGAGAACGTACCTAACGACCTAGTTAGCATAATATGGGCACCCGCCCATAGTGGACTCACAGGGAACGAGATCGCCAACGAGGTCGCCCGAGCACTCACACACCGGGCCCCAGCGCAGGCAGAATACTCCCTGTCCAAAAAGCGACACTTAATCACTTACAGTGAAATTCTAGAACACTACAGAATGGGGAGGAGAACCCTGCCTCCCCCCCCCCCCCATACATCTCTCACAAAGAAGGAAGAAGTAATCTGGCGAAAACTGCAGACGGGTACTTTTCCAAACCCGTATGTCCTACACAAATGGCATCCTGAGGTGCACTCTTCAATTTGCAAAAACTGTGAAGACATAGCGACCCTAAATCACATGCTGTGGGCTTGCCCAGCGCTAAATGGTCGACATGGAAACAGAGAGTCATGGGAATCCTCCCTCCATAGCCAGGAAGAACAAGTACAGCGACAAGTCATCGGTCATGCCCAGGCCGCCGCCGGAAGTCAACTGATTCCGGCTGACGTCTAGGGGGGAGGCAGACGGTGAAAGGGGAGCTGCGTCTCACCCATCACCCATACTCTCTGACGGGTGCAAATAAAGTGCTTTCTCTCTCTCTCTCTATCACACCTAAAAAATTAAAGAATTACCCCTGTACTGAAATACAATCATCATGAACGGTATCAGTAAGCCACGTTTCGTTAAGAGCTGCCAGTGATGCGGAGCATGAACCAATGTGTGATGAAAGCGCGACGCTCTCCGGCAAGACACTTCGGATGTTGGTGTACAGAAAGCAAACATTATACACAGCTGCAGACGAACGTTGGCATGACGAAGAATGCAGACAACTGCCGAGCGAATGACGGTGTGAGCGATGATATTGCTCACTGCGTCGTGAGACGCATACACCATGATTAGTCTGCAGTGTCCCACTCGTACATTTCATCATTGATGAAAAGCCTTTCTGCAAACCGGACGCGCACGGTCGCCTTCTTTTTTAATCGTCTTACCAAACTCCAAAAGCTTGAGACATCTGTCAAAGATGGCCTCGAAATAGTGCCGCGAAATGCTGAAACTTCTTTTTTAGCTTGAAGCCCATGCTCACCACTGGCTCTACATTCTTGTCGTTATAAAATTTGGCAATTATAGGACGGCATTTTTCAGACTGAAAGCGACCCATCCGATGAGCTCAGGCGATGGAAGAAGCAGTGACACCAAGCTTCAGTACAAAAGTCGCTAACGAGACGTTCCGCAGTTTTCAGAGTCAGCATCCTAGATACCAAAGGGGAGTACATTTGACCTTCGAGCGCTGTTTTCAAGGTCGTTAATTTTGTCCTGCATTTTACAAATTCGTTGATCAACATTCACGGCGGCTAAGACGTTTGGCAGCGGTTCGACCAATGACTCAAGCTCCTGGACGCGCTTGCTTAGGACTTCCAAGTCACTTTTAAAGGGCCACAGAAAGAGGTGTTTGAACTTGGCTTTAAAATGCTTGCACTATGTAGAATACAGGCCACTGGGCGTCCATGCCGCATAAGAGACCTCAAAAGCGAGCGGGAAATTTACAATCTATTTTTAAAAATTCCCGCTTTCGCACCTCGCGGCGACGCGCGGTGCCGGGCTTTCGCACGAAAACCTGGCAGACGACGTCACGTCTTGCAAATGACGTCAGCAGCTGGGGGTTATCATTGGTTCATAGCGCCAAACTCTTTCAGACGTCATGCGCTACCGCGGCCGCGGCCACTCCGCGCGCGCCGCAGCCGGCGGAGGTAGGGGAGGGGCCGAGTGAGTGGGGCCGGTGGAGGAGCGCCCCGTTTTGGCGTGCGAGAGAGAGAAAGGCGCGAAGACGCGGAATTTTAAACTTTGTCTGCATATAACTCAGCTTCCACATAATAATAATAATAATAATTGGTTTTTGGTGGAATGGAAATGGCGCAATATCTGTCTCATATATCGTTGGACACCTGAACCGCGCCGTAAGGGAAGGGATAAAGGAAGGAGTGAAAGAAGATAGGAACGAATAGGTCCGTAGTGGAGGGCTCCGGAATAATTTCGACCACCTGGGGATCTTTAACGTGCACTGACATCGCACAGCACACGGGCGCCTTAGCGTTTTTCCTCCATAAAAACGCAGCCGCCGCGGTCGGGTTCGAACCCGGGAACTCCGGATCAGTAGTCGAGCGCCCTAACCACTGAGCCACCGCGGCGGGGCTCAGCTTCCACAAAGCGCAATAAAATAATTCTTGCTGGGGGTTAATTATCAACCGTCGTCTTTTAACATCTCAGACATATCGCACCTTTATTGAGACCGCCTTTCTGGGTCCCTTTAAGAGCGTAATATGAATACTTCGTTAACAGCTTCGAGAGGATATTAGTATGTCCAGCGTCTAGACGCGCAACTACCTCAGCCTGATAGCCAAGTTAATTTTCCTGAGCCTTGGTCATAGGTATGGGACTGACTGACTGACTGACTGACTGACTGACTGACTGACTGACTGACTGACTGACTGACTGACTGACTGACTGACTGACTGACTGACTGACTGACTGACTGACTGACTGACTGACTGACTGACTGACTGACTGACTGACTGACTGACTGACTGTTGTTGCCAGGAAGAAAGAAAAGGAAAGTGCACAGGCCTGCCCACTGGCTCAAGACGAGCCACAATCGCTACCACGTGCAGATAGTAGGAGAGTTGAAAGATGGTATAGAAAGACAGGATAGTAAAGACGCGCTAAAGACAAGGCCGATCCCGGAGGTCAGTGCAATACCGGGCCAACCGGTGGCGGGAGTGAAGCATCCTTCCAACTCTCCGCCACATTTCCAAAAATAAGTCCAATTGGACCCGTAACAGATTGAAGAGAAGTTTATTGACCACGGGCCTGGAAGGGACTGGTATCCCTCGCAAAAACATAGGCACAGAACGGCGAGAAATGTCGCCCAACATAAACAAATGACATGGTTTAGCGGCAATCTATTTATGCAAAATTGCACGTTGGCATGAAATGCACAAATACAAAATGCATAAAAGTCCAAAAGAGTTCAAGAGAGGGTCCATACGTGCGGGGTGGGAGAAGCACGCGGGGGCATGCACGCACAACACACCGCACACAATCGCCGCACACACGCATGTACGTTGGCATGAAATGCACAAATACAAAACGCATAAAAGTCCAAAAGAGTTCGAAAGAGGGTCCATACGTGCGGGGTGGGGGAAGCACGCGGGGGCATGCACGCACAACACACCGCACACAATCGCCGCACACAAGGAGCGCACAGCACACTCAGTATGGCAGGAGCTGCACGGTGACGCGGCCCCTGCTTGTGTGGATGAACCGGGTGCTCCACCGGCGTAGGAATTCTTCCTCGTCGAGGGTGACCCGGTCGAAGCACGCCTGTTCGAAGAGGCGCGTTCTCACTCTCATCAACAATGGGAACATGGCCCGCTGAGGTCGACCCTGCAAGGAGGCCACGCCTCTCTGCCGCCACAAAACAAATGCACCCACACAGAGCAGAAGCCGCACAAATGACTCACGTGGCCGGGTGCGGGAGTTCAGGGAAACAAAAAACATACGCGACATGAGTCGCCAAAACGTTCTAGCCACCACGCAGTCATACATGGCATGCTGCAGGGTTTCAGTGTCGCCACACTGAGGACACCGCGAAGAAGGGGCGATGCCCCACGCTGCAACACGGACTCCCGTGGGCAAGACCCTCCAGCCTCGCAGCCAGCCGAAGTCACGAACGTCTGGTGGAAGGGTGCCAGACGTCAGATCTCGCCACCGCACCTGCCTGCTCCGTGCGAGCTGTTCTGGAGTAGCCTCCTGGATGGCAAGGAGCTCGCAAACACGGGAGGCCTGTGTCTCAGTGACGTCGACCTCGGGCAGAGCGGCTGTGAGAGACCCGGCCGCCCGACAGACATACTTAAAAAACCTCGGCGGCTGTTCGGCTGAAGGACCTGTTACCGGACCAAAAAAGAGGCGCCGCGACGTCCCAAGAAGGTAGGCGAGAAGTCCCCTCCCCGGGTAGTCGGTGACGTTGGCCAGGTCGCGGACGCCTCGGACGGCTAGAACACTGCACATGGTGCGTAAATCGGGCAAGCTGAACCCGCCCATGCGCGTGGGAAGGCGGAGGAGCGCGCGGGCGACGGTCTCAGTCTTTCCCGCCCAGAAAAAGGCGCCACAAAGTGTGGCCAAACGACGCAAGAATGTGCGCGGCGGACAGGCGACGCGAGCTACGTAGAGGAGTGGTGCGCACACAGATGATCTGATTACAAAAGCGCGCTCAGATAGTGACAAGCGAAAACGCGCTGCCACTGCGAGACGTCGCTCTGCGGTCGTTCTTAACTGCGACCACGACTCGCGAGCTACCTCTCCTGAGGAGAGGAACACGACGCCAAGGACCTTAACCGCCGAGACCCACTCAACGTCGCCCAGCAGGTCTGACGTAAAAGCGCCAAAGCGCAGAGCTTTGCTCTTGCCCCTGTTAAGCAGGGCGCCGGACAGCTCGCTGTAACACGCAAAAAGCCGTAAGAACGCTGCGTAGCTGTCCTCGTCTCGCAAAAACAGGGACACGTCGTCAGCGTACGCGGACACCTTCACCTGACCTTGGCCAGGCAAAGGGAACCCGCGCACCGATGGACACTCGGTTACGCGCCGCAGGAGTGGGTCTAAACACAACACGAATAGCAAAGGCGACATGGGACAACCCTGTCGTATGCCGCGCTCGATATTGAAGGGGTCGCTCAACGAACCGTTAAAAAACAACCGAGCTGTGAGGCCGGAGTACAACTGCGTTAACCGCGCCACGAACTCGGACGGAAAGCCGAAAGCCCCGAGAACTCCAAAAAGGTAGCGGTGCTCAACTCGGTCGAAGGCTTTAGCCTGATCAAGTGAGACGAAACAACCCGGTATTCCCGTTCTCGAGGTGAACGTGAACAAGTCACGCGTTAGTGCGAGAGACGAGAACACCGATCGTCCGGGCACACTGCATGTCTGTGCAGGGCTTATGAGCTCCGCTAAAACCGTGCTCAACCTTTTAGCCAGCAGTGACGCCACAATCTTGTAATCTGCATTAAGCAGTGTGATCGGGCGCCACGCCTGCGGGTCAGATGGGCTCCCGCCAGGCTTAAGGATGAGGACAATACGGCTCTCTCTGAAGGACTCCGGCCTCTCGCCGTCCCTGACGAAGGCGTTCACCATCTGGAGAAGGTGTTTCTCCAGAACGGTGTAAAACCGCGCATAAAAGCTAATGGGAATGCCGTCAGGGCCTGGAGCTGAGGTGGCGTTCATACCTTTAACTGTGGCAAAGAGTTCCTCTGAGCTCACCGGAGCGCCGAGCTGTGTGCAGACATCGCTCGGCACCTGCGGCAGATGGCCGAGAAAACTGCTTAAAGCGACCGTGAAGGAGGCGGCGTCCCACCGTCCGGCCTCAGAAACAAACAGCTGTGAGAAGTGATGCTGAAAAACGGCAGAGATGACAGCCGCGCTGCTGCTCCTGGAACCGTCCGGCAAAACGACCTCCTCCACGCGAACCTGACGTGTCTCGTCAAGACTACCTGTGCGCACCTGCCGCAGCACTGTTGGATCAGACACAGGTCTACCCTGCACTAGTGCCTGACATGCGGCTCGCGAGGACTGGCGTAGAAGCATGTGGTAGCGTGCTTTTAAAAGGGCGAGGTAATCGCGCATGGCAAAGGTAAGCGGCGCGCCGCGCTGCACAATGCGAATACGGGCTAGGGTTGTATTTATCTCGTCCGAGATACGCCTCCTGCGCTGTCGCCCTTCGCTAACTAAAAGCGCCCGCCATGCCGATTTGAGGTCATCCCAGGTGTTGGCACTTGCAATGTCTCCAACCGGGCCTCCCAACGCCTGTTCAATAGAGGTCACGCTCGACCAATCTGTCAGCAGACATGGATCCATACGCCACGCGTCGACACGGGGGGCACTACCGCCCACGTCCAGTACTGCTGACAGAGGTCGATGGTCGCTAATACGTGGGGTGCCCGGGGGAAACGCGAGCACGTCACACGATACCAAACAACAATCCAACTCGCGAGGAAACAGGAATTTGTCGAGACGACTAGCTGACCTGCCCCTCTCCCAGGTAGCACCAAAACTGTCACCATGTAGTTGTACCCACGCGTCGGTCAAAGAAAATTGAATACAAATATCCCGCAGTGACCGTGCGCCGGCGTAGGGTCGCCCCTGGCCTGGACCGCGAACATCACGAACGGGATCTAGAACACAATTGAAATCGCCGACTAGAAAGCAAGGATAATTGTCCAACAAAAAGGAATCTAACAAATTAAAGAAACTAGACGAATCAGAACGGCGGGCTGGTGCATAGACCACAACCGCCCTGACACGCCTGCTACCCAAATAAAAATCCACCGCAAGTGTGCGACCGTCAATGCCGTAAATACAGTGCGCGCCAGTGCGGAAAGAGCTGTTAACAAAAACCACACCAACACCGCACGAAACAGAAGTAGTTAACGAAAAAAAAGCATGAACACAAAACCTGGACTTAAAATCGGAGACCTCGCGTGAGTAACGTAGGTTAGTTTCCTGTAAAAACAGGATGTCGACGCCCTGCGCTCGGGCGAAGTGCATCACCTCTCTCTGCTTGTCCGGCGACCTAAATCCCTGAACATTCAGGGAGAGAAGGTGCACCAACGCCATGATGGTGATACAGAGCGTCGACGGTGACAGTACCCCTTTAGGGAGCCCCGCCAAGAGCGGAGCTTGGGGCAGACTTTTTTGCCTGGGGCGAGACAGCGCCATCGGAATTATCATCCGCGTCCCTCGCGTGCTTCCCCGCTAGCTTGCCTGTGTCCATTTCGGCCACTGCTCGCAGATCGAGCGGCTGACTGACCGTCACGTGGTGACTCGGCGTTCCACTCGACGCCGATGAAGTAGCGACCGGCGTTGGCGACAAGCCACCACCGGCTGGTTGCGTCTCCTCTCCCTTGGGCTGAGGGCGGGGCGCTTGACAGGGCAGGGCTTGGTGCACCGAGGTGGAGAGGGCTTGGCGCTGCTCGCAGGTCGGGTCCCCCGTCAGGCGCAACACTGCACCGCTCACGGACGGCCCGTCCTGATCCGTCTGGGACGAGGTGGACTCGGAGTCCGGGCTCGAGTCGTCCTCCGAGCCGAAAGATGCGAGCGGCTCCGGCGAGAAGGCGCCCGTTGCATCAGAGATGGCGGCCGGGGACGAAGGGGAATGAAAAGAGAAGAGCTCCGAGAAGCTCTCTGGCGGCGCGTCAACGATGGGGTCCACGCTGGGGTGGCACATGGGGGTGGCAGCCGGGGGGTTCGCACTCTGCTCCTCTCGGGGGGAGGCGTCCGGGGGGTGCTCAGTCTGATCCTCTCTGGGGGTGGCGAGCGGAGGGTACGCGGCCTGGTCCTCCCCGGGGGTGTCGGCGGGGGAGCCTGCGGCCTGGTCCTCCCGGGGGGTGTCAGCCGGCCGTTGCTCGACGGGGCGTCGCAAGGTGTCATCTCCGGGTCCCTTGGGCGGCCCAGGTCGGGGAGCCCCGGGTCCCCTGGCGGCGGCCGCATCCGCGTACGAACGCGGCCGCAGGCAATCCGCCGCCGCGTGCGGCCCGCCGCACCGCCTGCACGTCGCCCGACACCCGACCGTGTCGTGGCCGAAGGCCTCGCAACGCGAGCACCGCGGCGTGCGACATGCTGCGCCGACGTGGCCCTCCTGCGCACAGCGAGAACAAACTTTACGGACGCCTCTATAATCGCACATGGCGCGGTGCCCTAGGACAGAGATGAAGTTTGGTACGGGTTTCTGCATTTCCATCCGGACCAGCCGCTGACCGTTGTCGACGTGCCGCCGGCCCTTCAGGGTAGGGTGGGTGATCTCGAGCACTTTCCCGTAAGGGCTGAGTGCCGAGGCGAGCGAGGCGTCACCTACGAAGAGCGGCAGCCTGAACACCGTGACGTTCACGACCGCTGGACCCACGCAGGAGACCGAGACTGAGGTGCCGTTCACAAGGAAGGCACCCGCTGCGAGAAGCTTGTGAGCCGCCGCAGCAGAGGCTACGGCGACGCAGAACTTGTAGCCGCCCTGGTGCTGGAGCGACTCCAGCCCCTTCGGGCCAACAACAGCTTCGATGCCGTCGACTACGTCGTCGGCCGAAGCCTCGGTGGTTAATGAGAAATTGAAGCAGTGCGCCTTCGGGGGAGGCGCGCGGAAAGTTGGTCCGCCAGCGGGACCAGTAGGAACCATGCTTGAGCCGGGCCTGGGACCTGGATCAGTAGATGGGCAGCGCGTAGAGGGTGGGGGGCCACGGTCAGCACCTCCACCAAGCTCCGGGGTAGGCTGGGCGGCCGGGATTCCCGGGCGGCCGGCCAAAAGCCCGGCGCCGGGACGACGATCCTCCAGGGGGATGGGGGCCTCCTTCCGGGAGCGGGGCTACAGACCGCTACGCTCCAGGCGCGTGGGTGTGCTTCTCCGAAAACCAGCAGCCTGACGGCTCTGATCTTAGCCCAAAAGGCCGAGAAGCGATAACAGATACTCTACGGGGTCCGGACATTCGCGCCTCTAGGTATGGAATTAGCTTCAATGTCGCCACCAAGTAGCAAGAGACGCCAAAGGTGCGCCAGTACAGCACAGAAGCGCTTTAAAGAATGCGGGGGCCTCGACACCGCCACAAGACAAACGTCGTCTTCCCGATAACATTGTGCACAATTATAACTAACCTGGAAGTACATGATGCCTGAGCGTTGAGCCACGAGGACGGTGCCGTGACTCGAAGAGGCATCGAGGTGCGCGCGCTTATAGGGGGGGGAGGCGAGCCGATGCTGTTCCCAGTTGCCAGCCGAAACCGAGCGGTTCGGCCAGTCTTGGCGAGAGCGGTTGCTGCGGGCTTGATGGGAGGCTGCAGTTCGCTGATAGCCCATCCAGCAAGGCAGCCGGTTCCTCGGGAGGCGGCAAGGCGAATCAGAAAAGGTCAGCAGGCGTCAGGCTACCCAGGACAGCGATTAGCACAACCTGGAAGTACATGATGGTTGATCGTTGTGCCATGAAGACGGTGCCGCCTAATCCGTCTAATCCGGTGCCGTATAATCTCCATGGGGTGACAAATCCAGGCTTGGATGGGTAGGTATCTGTCGGTGTTTGCTCGGATTCAAGTCTGCGACATTTTCTTATTTGCAAAACTTTCCTATTTGCTGCAGATTCTCCACTGTGCGAGGAAGAAAGTGCGCGTGATGCGTGCGGGTGATGCACAGAATATTCGCTATCTTCGTATGGCGCTACCAATGGGAACTATGCGTCATGACATCTGTTTCCTTCTCTACAGTCTGGTGGAATAGGCCTTGCTCTGTCATTCGTGCATCAGCTTCTTTCGCGTTTTGTTTTTTCTTCAAACCGGCAAAATTACCATTTTTTAGCATCTGTGCTTATTAGGCGTCTTAGTGCTCATTTGCTTCTCCTATTCGCAACGACTGGTCACACTCGTGAGGGGCCTTTAAAGGCATTCCTTCATGAAGTTGCTGACACCTTGAATTTCCACACTGCGCACTTTTCATTGGACTATCTGTATAGCCTTTCCAGAAGGCAGATGACTGAGGTACTTACAGAGTATTTGTTTCTTGTACTGTTGTTTCGGAAACCTTTTCTGGAGATCCTTGACACCAGTGTTTTAAAACGTGTTAGGAGAATGTGCATTTCTTCTGCCGCGAAAACATTCTTCTTGAAACTGCACACATCGACGCTGCCTGTGAAGGCATGGCTTCATGCAAACGAGCTGTCTGTGCCATGTACTGTGAACTGCCTCCTGTGGAATGCGCCAGAGAGCATTGATCATTGTTTTATTTTATGCAAGGATGCTATGTTCTTCCGGGACATATTACAGCGGGTACTTACGAAGGACATTGAGATCACACCCTACAGTATCCGTTTCTTCTCTGTGAAGAAAAAGTGAGACTATTTAATCTGAAAGAACCGTATGATGGGCCGCCACGCCGAATCACCGCGGTCGTCGAAATTACGTTTCGTGAGACGTGCGCTTTGGAGCGGGAAGTATATGCTGCCCAGGAAAAGCCGCTTATCTGGCTTTCCTATCTACATGCATGTGTGTGCGTCCGAGACTTTTGATGTTTGGGAAGGTGGGGACGCGAGGGGTATGCTGGGCTTGTACTAGACAGCCTGGTGTCTCGTGGCATAAGCATGCTCAGATTTTCCTTTTCGCCGCTATTTACATTCAATAATAATAATAATAATAATAATAATAATAATAATAATAATAATAATAATAATAATAATAATAATAATAATAATAAAAAACCGTCCTAGCGAAGTGGCACCTTTCCGTCTCGCACGCTGGAGGCACGGGTTAAATTGCCACCTACGCAATCGTTTTCTTTTGATTATTTTCAATCACCTCGCGCGGACATGTTCTCTCCACAGGTTCTGTCCAGAACTTCCGTCCACAGCTTCCTGTCACGCCAGTCACGAGCCCAGAAATGCATTCACCTTCAAATACGAGACCTCCACCTTTTCATCGATGGCGACGGTGTGGTCTGGGTACGGACTGGGCTCCAGAATGCTGCAATGGCGTGCAGCGAGAATGCGCCTGTCTTGCTACCTGGAGACCACCTCTCGACGCGCCTTTTGGTGCTGCTCGCCCACAGCAATTTTTTCCACTGAGGGGGTCACCGACAGGCTCACTTAACTTCGAACAACGTTTTGCGTGATGCGAGCCCATCAGCGCATTTGTGCGTCCTGGCAAACTGCGTGATATATCCGCGGGTTCGGCAAGCCGCTGCAGATCCAACAGCTTCCCTTCCAAGTGGCCGAATTCAGAACAGTCGTCCTTTTGTAATCCCAGCTGTGGACTTCACCGGAGCCATTTTCGCGAAAGGCAGTTTGACGGGAAAATGTAAATGGTTTTTTTTTTCACTTCTGCCGCAGTGAGGGACACCCATCTTCAGCTTCTCCTTTATCTTACCGCTGAGTCTGTTCTCACTGCATTGAGGAGATTCTGTGCTAAATATTATGACAACGCTGCGACTTATACGAGCGTATCACGGGACTTAGCAGCGCTTCACAGTTCTATAAATAGCGGCATGTGCAAGCCTGCTACGCGAGTCGTATTATAATGTGGAAGTCTATCCGAGAGTGCTCCCTGGTGGGGAGGTTTTTGGGAACGACTAATAGGAATTGTCACTATGTGGGTATTTTGATGCCAAAGTAGAAGCCTGGGCGATTTGTTCGGTACTCGTTCCAAAAACAGCGCAAACAAGACGACGGAAGGAAACGACAACACGAGCGCTGTGTTGTCGTTTCCTTCCGCTGTCCTTGTCTTGTTTGCGCTGTTTTTGAATGGGTATTTTGACATGCAGCAGCCGAGTAATTTAATATCTGAAAGAGAAGGTGTTGCTAATTGAAGTGGAATCACATTCTACTCCAATCCTATTGACCGATGCATGTTTACTTCATCCAATTGCTGGATAGGATATCGTACCTGTCACCGCCAGAAAGTTGCGATGAGCCGAAAAAAAAAACGTGGCTTCTAAATATGTGGTTTGACAGGCAACGGGTCAAGGCTCATATCTAGAAAAGGTGGCACCGTGTGCATCTGGTATTCTCCGAAGTTTGCATGCTCGCAAATTGCACAGCGCTCACTACCTCCATACCAGAGAGGCAGTTATTCTTCACGAGGACAATGCGCCAAAACTGTTTTCGAGCACTGGTGTTATCGCGGAGCCCATCAAAAGCAGGTCCGGGATAGTACGCGCATGCAAAATACGCCTACTGCAAGTATCAGAACTAGTTCTGCCGGTTCAGCGCCTATATCCGCTAGAAGTCGTCATCTCAGGTCCCGCTGTATGTTAAAGGGGCAGTGAACGGGGCTCAATAAAGTTGCGGAATGCCTGGGATATTTAAGCACGCCGCTCCACGAATAGTGTCCAGCAAGGATTTTTTGTAATGCGCTTTGAATAAGCTGAGTTATCTGTAGTTAAAATTTGAATCTCAGCGTCTTCGCGCATTTCCCTCTCCTCTCGTCACTTTTTGCACGCTGGAAGGTAGGAGCTCCATCGCCGACCCCCCTCTGGGAGCGGAGCTTCCCGACCCGCCGGAGCTAAGCGGCTTATTGGCCGTGGCCACGGTAGCTGCCTGACGTCTGAAATAATCTAACCAATGGCCACCTCTCACCTTGTCTACGCAGATGCGGGCGACGGAGGAGGGTGCGAGCATGAAAAAGTCGCCGGGAAGGGCTCGCCAACTTTGACGCGCGATTGTGGGTCGTCTGCTGCGTGTAGAAGAATATTATTAGGCTCTGGTTTTCATGGCTACACAGTACAGTGATTAAGTGAGTTAATGTGCTCTCATCGGAAGGCGTTTCAGAGCCCCTTTAAAGATTGGCGCCTGGAACGCGAAGGAAAGAAGTCGGCGCGAGAAGCCTGGCGTGCGATTGAAATGGAGCGTCATATGGCAAGCCGGAATTAAAGACAGTTAGGCGCGGCTTGTGTGCCTTCCTTTGGATTGGCTTAGGGGGGTTTAACGTCCCAAAGCGACTCAGGCTATGAGGGACGCCGTGGTGAACGTCTCCGGAAATTTCGACCACCTGGGGTTCTTTAACATGCACCGACATCGCACAGTACATGGGCCTCTAGAATTTCGCCTCCATCGAAATTCGACCGCCGCGGCCGGGATCGAACCCGCGTCTTTCGGGCCAGCAGCCGAGCGCCGTAACCACTCAGCCACCGCGGCGGCTTGTGTGCCTTCCTTTGCACCAAGATTAACAAAATACCATAAGTTGGTCAGGCGTTAGAAAATCATCAAGAACACAACTACGATCCCCCCCCCCCCCCGCGATACGTTTGTTGTGCGTGAGAGTTGTCCCTCTAAGACCTCAAGCTACAGTCTGTCCATGTCGGCCAACCTTGTATTAGGAGGGGGAAAGCTGCGATAAGGGCGCTAAGTCCTGAGTACTTGTCTTTCTCTCGAGCTCTAACGGTCTCTTCCCAAGCAGCAGAAGTAATTGGCCCAACATTGGAACTGTATTGGCAAAGCTGGCCCTACGAAGGACCAGGATGGGACCATCCTGTTGCAATATTGGGCCGATGACCTGTGCTGCTCGGGTTTGCATGGGGAATGAAGCACCACGAACAGGCACGTCGTTGAGCAGTATTTGCAATGAGCATCATTCCTTGTGTCTACTCACTAGCCCGTAGTTAATTTGTTTCATCTAATACATAGTCCCGGCTACAGTTCGATTCCATACAAGAGTCGCGTTCACATGAGATCTAAATCGCACAAAAGATGAAACATGACACACGCAGCGATTTTGCCTGGTGTAAAAACGAGGACGGTGGATCTCACATTATGGCAATGTTAAGATTTTTCGAAGTACCTTGTCAAGTGCGACACAGACGTGTCATATCACATATGGTTTACCGTTTAAAAAGGCAGCAATTCAAGTATCGGGTCACAAGCGCAAAAAAACTTAGCAGTGGCTTAGCTCGGCTATGCCAGGATATACGTAGCGTGAGCTACGCTTACACGCTGTGCATCAATTGCCCCTGAGCGGCAATTTCTCCCTCCTCCGCGGTTATACCGCACTGGCAAACGCCCCGCTATATGTATACCCCCACTGATACCTCTGCGCATGCGCACAAAATGAGAGGCGCTATCAAGCTGCTCCGGCGCAGCGTCAGACTTGGCTACTGCGCAACGGAGGCGCACAACTGGGCACGCGCTGGCGCCAGTGCGTCTGCCGCGGCTATGACGGCTCTCCTCTGGAATGCGCAAACCGGCGAGGCGCGCACGGCGGAGGCGGCTCTGGCGCACCAGCTGTGCGCCGTGTGACGTCACTGCTCCTCGCGCATG
Source organism: Amblyomma americanum (assembly GCA_030143305.2). Taxonomy (NCBI): domain Eukaryota; kingdom Metazoa; phylum Arthropoda; class Arachnida; order Ixodida; family Ixodidae; genus Amblyomma; species Amblyomma americanum. The sequence goes on from JARKHS020028264.1 coordinate 23,286, forward strand.
CGCAGCACGGCTCTCCAGGAGCCACGCGAAACTGCTCAACCTCGGCCAGTGTAGCTCACGCTACAAAAACACAACTTGAATGTATCACTATGTAATCTGTATTCCGTTGGAGGTTTTGCATGTTTCTGTCATGTGACGCGAGTATTAGGTCCGAGCAGATACCATGTCTTATCAATATTTGGGCTGTCATTCTTGTGCAAGGAAAAAACTGAAGCTGCAAAATAATTGCTCATGTGTACATAGTAGCTAGTTTGGCATTTTGTAGAAGCAGTGTGTGTGGTTCATGAAAACTGCATTTCTTGAAGATAGATATTGACAGCCTTCCACTGTCAGCGCTATTTTTCCACTGTGCTGTCTTAACTCGCTATTCTCCGTAACGCAGGAGATGCCAGTTAGCTAGAGAGACGTCTGCTTTTGGACGTTGCTTTGTTTCTGACAGGAATTTAGTGCTGGGAAAAAGAAGCGACATAATCCGGCTAATAATTTTACAGTTAACTACTTCACACCACTGAACATGTGTTGATGGGAATTTCAACAACAGGCAAGACATGTGAGTTTTGGAGTCCAGGAAAGGAAGCTTGGAACATCTCCCAACCAAAACAAATTAGTCGCAGGTGGGGCAATAGCTTTATAGTTCGAAAAAAGGCCTAGTAAGCGCGAATAGGACAAGTTGTCGGGCTAGTTGGTGCTTATCCATTGTTGTTGACAGCGCTTAAAACCACTGACAGAAGACAGAAAACATGTAATACGACGTCACAGGCGGTTATGTTCAGCGCCTGTGACGTCGTCTTCCATGTTTTCTGTCTTCTGTCAGTGGTTTTAAGCGCTGTCAACAACAATGCAACACTAGTAAACGTGCGGTGAGCAGGCGTAGAAGTAAATATGCAAGTTTTCATATATATGAAAACTTGCATGTTTACTTCTAGGCCTATATATATATATATATATATATATATATATATATATATATATATATATATATATATATATATATATATATATATATATATATATATATATATATATATATATATATATATATATATATATACCACTCACCTCCTTTAGGCGTGCGCTATAGTGATTGTGGTCTGTCCACCATGCTTGTATACTAAACCTGCCATTTTCAAAGCTACTATTCGCCGCAGAGGTCAAATTGCGCAACAACCTCTGCTAATGTGAGCTGAACATTTTTTATTCATCTTTAAGAGTCTAGGTTGGACGCATCCAAATGAATGAGTTTTGAAACGCACATATGGCGACGGATAGTGTCCTGGTGAAACAATATGGACAGATTGGCTTGCAAAACTCCGATATATGAGGACGTATTCCTTGACATGTGGAAAAACGGTTAGCTCCAAACTCTTTCGAGGGATAAGTAACTTCGATTGTCTCTTTCTTTTAAATGAACAAAACTTCCTGTGAAGCAAAGCGAGTTTTCTCGTCAGAATGTAGATTTTTTAAAAACAAATCTTAAGCGAAGTATTTATCCAAGAAACTGAGAAAAAAAGCCAGAAATTTTATGCTTGTGGTTTTTTTATCGCGGAATAAGCGCTATGATTATAAGCCATGAAGTTGCGTGCAAACGACTGCTTTAGCCGGTGTCAGTAAGCGCTCCCTAGGAAAAGCGACAAGGCACATGTTTTACAAGTTCTTTTACAAAAGAACGGGACAATTTCTCTTTTTATCCCGTCCGCACTAATACCGAGTACAAGGACAATGTAGTAATCGATATATACAAAAATGGCTCTCTTCTGATTATTTTCCAGCGACCGTGGTTCGTCAAGTAAAATACATTAGTACTGACCTCGTTAACTCCATCGATTGCGATGTGAAGGAGCGCAAGGCGGAGAAAAGGCCAGCAGCATAATTTCACTTTCTATAATGGAAAACTGTTTTAAGGTTATGTTCTGCGCACTGAAGTTGTCTTTCCTTTTTTTTGTCATATCACCCTCAACATCAGCTGCAACGCACGAGACTCGAAACTAATTCTGTTCATCAAGAATCTCCATGTTCGGGGTAGGCGAAAGGAACGAAGTATACTGGATGTTCTGGCAATTTTGGTGGTCTGTGTGAACGCGTATTGATTGGTTATTTCCTCAACGCCTTTCGTCACCTTAGCTGACGTCACTGAAGACGCCTCCTATTTCTCAATTTAAGTTTTCCTTTGCCTCAAATGCAGCAAGAAAATGTTTCAACCGCTGCTTTGAACATTACACGTTTGTGTACGTGGCCCCTCGAAATGTGCCATCCTTCACGTGGTACTGAGGGACCAGTGGTCGATAACGCACGCTTACTGCTGGGTCGATTTGGACGCGTAATGGGATTGCCTGGGGGGGAATCTTTGTACACCCAGCACGGAAGAAAATTCATTCCTCATAACATTTCATATCGCTCATGTTGTGAGGACTGACGTCCACAAGTCCACGACTCAGAGCAGCGTACCTCATCTCAACATTTTCCTTCTGGCGGAATGCAGCATGTTTTAAGCAAGCGTACATCCACTGCTTCAGCTACGTACCGAAGAAAACTTGTCTGCGAGACGAAGCTCGGCACTACGTCACACGAGTCGACGCTTGCGCCTTGATCCGGAACTCTTCAGGGAGCACCTTTTGCCAGAAGACGAAAGGCAAGACAGTATTCAATGTGCCTGTAAAGGTTGCAAGACAATGATTAAGAAAAATAATTAAGAACGATCTCCGGGTGTTAAAGCACTGAACTGTGTTGCATCACAACGCGGTTTAAAGGACTACAGATTTGACACTTTGAAACATACAGCGGGTCACTGTAAAACCACTACGATTAATACTGACAAGTCGTCATTTTTGCTGCCTTGAGAACGCGAAGTGAGTCCCGCGTTTTAACCTCATCAATACGAGTCCGTCAGAAGCTTTTGAGTGGACGCTTTTATTGTTGATGACCTAAACACGGTGCTGTATTAATAACGTGAGGCAAAAGCAGCTAATAACAATCCCCAATTAAATACGCGTCGTAAAGTTGACCACCATAAATTCTAAAAAAAACATCAGCATTATATTTTCTTAGCATAATTTTGCCTCCGATAACCGCCGATTAGCAATTCGATATACGACTGCACATATTTCAGAAGAAACCTTGTTTGCTTAATGAGAAACACTCTTCGAACTTACATGGTGGCGGTGTGAAAATGGAGAGAAAAGCTCAAATCTTGTTTGTTTATGTATTTTGTCGAGTCTTTATGCAAACTCAAGCGTTAGTTGAAGGATTTCTTGGACATGACGAAAAAAGGGCGCACATTCTACGTGCGCTTGAGTCCCACATCGCGAGGCATGACCACGCTGCGCTGGTAACATGCAATGGACACTGGGAGCCCGAAGACCGTTTGTTGCTTAGCTATCTGCCATGGCCTGTTAGTCTATGGAAACTGCCCAGCGATCACTTCCTTCGATATGTGAAGCGGAACAGGCGCAGGAGCACCAAGACAAACGTCCTATATCAAAGTCTTGGCCAAAATGACTCAGCATGTCTTGAACAAACTCTGAGTTTCTCGCAGTCAATCTACTTAGTTGATTGGCTAGTTATCACCGAGAGCACCGAGACAAGAAAGACGTTTAATCATTTCGTATTGCAGTCGAAAAGGAGAAATTTCACCTGCGGCCATCTAGGGATACAAAAAGGAGTCGCCTATAAGAACGGAACCCTGGCACCAAGCGGAAATCCTTACGTCTCTCTCTTCTCGAGGGGCTGCAGCGGACGTTAGCAGGCCAACGATGCCCGGTCGGAAAGGCAAAGCGAACTCAGGGACAGTGTCGTCCGCGTCGGATGCCTTCAGCGGGAAGCCACAGGTCCCTGTTCAAACTTTTGGAATTGGGAATTCCTGTTGAATGCTCTAGGCGCATACAATGTCACAGTGCTGCGAAGCTTGCACAACGGCCAGGAGATTTATGCGGCCGATCTTTTAAAAAGCTATTACGATATTTCGGCATATATGCTCGTTGCGAGCCACAGGTTAGCGCTCAGGGTGGCGCTTCCAGCTCCCGTCCTAACCGCGCAGGAAACGTTCTACGTCAAAAGCAGCCCTCCTCACCCGGTCTCTTTTTTCGGTATCCTTGTGAAATCTAAGGTGGGGCTATTTCTCCTTATAGCAGCGATGCTTTCTGCCTCTGCAGTTGCAGCAGTCGCTCAGCTGAAGGAAACCAATGAAGGGCTAGCGACCACAGTCGGTGACGCTGTGGTGCTGCATCTTGCCTCCTTTTACGCAACTTCACTCCCGATTGCACGGAACCGACGCTCGGTATTGGCGAGAGGAATTGTTATTGGCGTATGGATGATGGCGATGCTTCCTCTTTCAAGTTACTTCCGGGGTGAGCTCGTCTCAAGGCTCAGTCTACAGACATGCCCTGACGTTATCGGCACCATCCAAGAACTGGAGGACGCGCTAGACAACCGAAGGGTGACCCCATGCATCATGAGGGGCACGTTCCCACACCTCATGCTTCTGCAGCGAATCACCACAACCAAGTTTTACACAAAGCTTCGCTTAGTGCTTCTAGAAAGAAAAGAAAATGATCCTTTGCCGGTCTACGATGTGCGTCGCTGCTACACATGCGCTCGGCAGGAGGGCCATGTATGCTTCGCACAAGTGTGGCCGAAGTGCTTTGTGCTCAGATGGGGACGTGGGCTTGTGCAGTCGAGGGAGCATTTAAGCACGAGTTGGCTTGTGACGCCTGTTCGCAAGAATTATCCCCTTTTGCGCGGATACAGCGAGTTTCTACGGAGAATAGTTGAAACCTCACTGCTAACAGCAACAAACCAAGACCTTCAAAAGTGTGGTCACGATGAATACGATGAAAGAAGTGCCGATGTTCTGAATGAAGCTGCGCAGTTGAACGTTTTCTTTGTGGCATTCTGGTCGTTTTTGGCTGTTTCTTCAGCGGTGTTTCTGTTGGAGCTGCTTGATGGTAGCAGGTGGTTATCGTTACTAGTTTCAAGCTGAATACAACAAAAGGCGCCAAAGTTGTATGATGTTAAGAAGACGGATACTTGCGAGTACTCCATATTTGACACTGAAATCTCGTTGTTGCAGTTGTTGTTTCAGAATTGGGTAAATGAACCAATAATGAATTGAAAATATACCACGTTTAACAACCGTAAAACTAGCTTTACTGCAAACATTTTACTCGCCTTAAGTAGATTTCGCCGGAAACTGAAATATGCCCTTTCTATAGTTGTGTTTTGTTTTAAAGGAGTCAACGTCCTGATGCGACTCATGCTATGACGGACGCCGTTATGGAAGGTTCCGGATCATTTCGATCACCTGGGGTTCTTTATCATTCACGGACATCGTTCAGTGCACGGGCCTCTAGAATTTCGCCTCCATCGAAATGCGACCGGTACGGCCGGGATCGAACCCGCGTCTTTCGGGACAGCAACTCCTACCAGGAGACGAAGTGGTATCACTTTTCTTTAAAATTAAATAGCTATATTAATCCTACCAGCGATATCAACAAGCATAGAATACGTTATTTAGAACGACTGCTGCGAGTTTTTAATTCACAATGGATTTTAAGGGTAAGTAAATCCGGTTTTAAAAAGCGCAAATCAATTAATAAGACAATATTTATAATAAAATTCAGGAAATTTATCAAAGAAAACCAAAGCTACACACCTAACGTTTTCTGGGCATCCTAAAATAATTCCATCTTTCGCGTCATGGCCTATCAGTGGGGAGGTTATCAAGATCTGATAATCACCGCGTCTCGCAGCAGGTTTTATTGAGCTGTTTGAGTTGCAGGTATCTGGTAGCGGAAATGAATATTCTAACATCGATATAAATGTCATATTTACAGAATTCAAAATTCGTATTATTTTTTTTTTCCTCGGTTATGTAAACAACATTGCCGCTGTCCCAAATTCTCACGATCGCATTTAATATACAGAGGACTTCAATGCCTTATTGACAGCAGCTCAGTAAAAAAAATCATTAAAGTGGCAACAACAAAATGAGTTTCCTCATCAAATTGCTCAGAAAAATAAATTGCAAAAGAGAAAGAAAAGCATCTACATCATTTTCCGGCCAGGAAATACTGCGCTTCATCATCATTAATGTTAAATTTGAAAAAAACACGATGCATCTTATACCTCAACATTAATAATTTCACAAAATATAGCTCTAGGTGGACCTTGGCTTGAGTAGTACACGTCACCTAAGCGCAGCGCTGGCGCAGTCTGAAGGTTGTTCCACTGTTTAAAAAACTTGTGTACCCTTGCAGCACCACGTGCAAGTTCGTGAAGCTGACTTCACGAGCTTTCTTCAAGTTCCTAGAGATGTCTTCATAGAGTCAGTGATGCCGGAATATCTGAAATCCTGCTGAACTGAAGTCTTTAAGAACATTTCTAGTCTGGAAGCAAGGAAAGCTTTTTAAAAGAACAAATAAACATGGCCGTAACGAGAGAGAGATGGAAAGGAAATGTGGGGTAGTTAACCCGAAGGGAGTTCACTTTCGCCACCCTGCATCGCAGAAAGGGAAGACGTAAAAGTAAAATACAAAATGCAGAAATGCAGTCAGGAGCAAGCAGAGCAAGAGCAAATACGCGCGCTGTAAGTCACAGGCTACCGCAGCAGTGGTCTGCACGCCTGGATGGGTGCCGAACGCTACAGCCTCAGTGCGCACATCGCCGGTCGTTTGTTGCCTAACACAGGACATCCACACAGCGTAGGCATTCCGTCGTGAAGCAAGGCTGTTTCCCGTCTCGATTGGTATTGTGAATGAAAAACTTAAACATCCCCACTTCTCGGGACGATGAAGATGGAATAACCATTGCAGTGCATTTCGTTCCGCGGGCGTGTGCAGGTGCTCGTAGGAGTCTTCAGGATTGCAATAACTAGCTCGTCTTGGACTCGTGCTGGACCGCGGTTTTTAGCTCGACTATAGCAGCAGGTTAAACAACCACATGCCACCTGTTGAATCTGAACCCAAAATGTCCGAGGTCTTGGGTTCGAATTAGATTCCACCAGCGGCATGTGGTTGTTCTTTCTTCTAGCTTGTAAAAAGTTATTTTTCAGAGATAAGATATATACAGAACTAATTTGATATTGCTCTATACGACAAAGTAGGAAAAAGATGGGAACTTTACCTTGTGCTATTGGTTTCGCTGAATGCTGCCTTCATTCTTCATATGTATGTCATAATAAGCCCCTCAGTTCTCTTCCTTTTTCTGTCCAAATTAGCTCTTGATATACGTACTTCATGTATATTACCATTCGCGCGAAAAAAAAAATTAAGTGAGAAGCGACACAAATTCCGAGTGATATTGTTGTTTAGCAGCACACAGGGCAACCAAAAATTAAAGAAGCATTATCACAAAATCAGGTTGTGCACTGCCCACGGTAATATCACACTGAACTCATTAAAGGCTTTTTCTCGTGTGTTCTAATGTGCATTAATATCTGCTGCTTTGTGGTGCTTTGCAGGTTTAATGTGGACATGATATACTACTGAGTGTGCACTTCGTGATATGTCGCGACTGCGAGTTGTGTTCACCTGAAGCAATGGTTTGCGTTGTTTCTCGGAACTATGCACGAAACATTTGCTGTAAGAGTCTGCCTATATGTATTCAGTCTTAACAGTGTGCCCGCAGTGTGAATAAAAAAGTTAAACAAAAACACCATATGGCGCTGATCTGAATTACTTGTGTGACAAAGTATGTTTCTCGCGTTTTAATGCCTCTAGACGATGGCTCACTCTTGGAAGAGGCTAATGTGGAGGCTACCATTTGCACCATACTTTTCTCAAAGTTTTTAATTGTCAGATGACTTACACCTGGGACAGGGGTGATCTCTCTCCCAATAACAATAATTGGTTTTTGGGGAAAGGAAATGGCGCAGTATCTGTCTCACATATCGTTGGACACCTGAACCGCGCCGTAAGGGAGGGGATAAAGGAGGGAATGAAAGAAGAAAGGACGAAAGAGGTGCCGTAGTGGAGGGCTCCGGAACGATTTCGACCACCTGGGGTTCTTTAACGTGCACTGACATCGCACAGCACACGGGCGCCTTAGCGTTTTTCCTCCATAAAAACGCAGCCGCCACGGTCGGGTTCGAACCCGGGAACTCCGGATCAGTAGTCGAGCTCCCTAACCACTGAGCCACCGCGGCGGATGTCTTCCCTAACCCCGATTTGAAATCCTCCCCTCATCTTCCACGTGTGCCTAATTTCTGGTATCGTGAGCTATCATATCGGCTGTCATCACTGGGATGGACGCATGAAAAATGGAGAAAGGCCTTTCTCATTCTCCTGAGACCAACAAGGCCTGTCTCGTGACCGGTCGTGCCACACTATCCCTGAAATTTCCTCGACTCATACCATCGGCAGAAAATCTGCTGTACGCTGCTACGTTCTCTTTTCCTGTAAGTCTTCTCTTTAACCGTATTCGAGGATCGCTGATATAACGTATACGCCAACCAACCTCCGGTCAAAGTCCACTTCTGGTGTGATGTCGCCAGAAGATAAACTTGGTCTTCGTTGAAATCTCAGTAGTATTGAAAACACTTAATTGGTACCGCATTGCCAATGAACTACCAGCGACCATTAACATTAGGCCACCCTGGCATTCATTCTCGGGATATCACGCTGTTTCTCCTGGTAGCACCATGTCAGATGACTGCAGCATAGTTTATATTTTAAGTCGGCATTGAACCTCCGTCTGCATTCGTTTCTGCGCTGATGTCTTGAGTCACTAGGAAATGCTTCATCGTTAAATCTTTCCTCGTTAAATATACTAAAAGCTAATTATAATAAAAGAAACTTAGGGCGCAGTAAATATGAAGCCCCGAAGTTCTTTGTGGCAGTCAGATACAAAATGTCGGCTGTGTTCACTGCTGTCATTGATTACCGAAGGAACCCGGGAATCTGGGGGCTATTAAGCAAATCATATATTTTAAAGTTGTATCCGGCTTAGGCGCAAACTGCGGTTCATCTAAACGACGTTTTGTCATTGAGAGCGCAGCCTTTGTCAGAGGCAGATGCAGTCGTGGCTCGTTCGCTCTAAATATGTGAGCAGGTAATTTACATTCCTACAACGCGGCTTCGAAAGTGGCTGTTTCTCGAACGCGGGTTCTAGAAGCAACTGCAGTCTTTAATCCGTCGCTACGGGCTATCCTCAAATTGAAGCAACAGTCTCTTATTACGTTAAAAGAATCGTACTCTGCTATATGACGAGAAGATTTGATGATTGCCAGCGCCTAAAAATACGGATGTCTTAAGGTTAGGAGAAATTTATGAAAGGAAACGAAATTTTGAAGCGGTAACGCGGGATTCAAGACCTATTAACAAAGTTTTTTCGGTTAGTAATCTAGGGCTTAAAATAAAGAGCAAAAATTTTCCTTGTTGGAAACTGGAGCATTGTAGATTCCCTTGTGCGAGAGCAATCGCTCTCGAGCTACTTTCCTATTGTAGGGTGGGGCACGGGCTCACCGGCGACAATGTGAGCCCGCCTTTCGCGTCTTCGTTCCTCACGCTGCCTTAGTAGTCGTTGGACGATGCAGCGTTTGCAACAACCCGCCCCTAAACGTCTCGAAATGCCTAGAAACGTCTCTCCGGAAAAGGTTGTGAAATTAGTCGAGTCTACTAATCCGATCCGATCTGATCCGACCGACTTTACTGTCGACTTCAGCATCTACGTTATCAGTCATAAGCAATTAGTTCTCAACAACGCATTAGGGTACCGCTTAAACAAAAACACAGCCCAACCGAGTCGAGCGCATCGCGAAACCACTAGACCGAAGTAGTGTGCAGCGGGCAACGGAGTGCAAAACACAAATGCGGACATTTTTCAACCTGCCAGCCTCGCAATGAACATGAAGGAAGGAACTGACACTTAAGGAAGCCAAATAGAAGTCGTCAAACACAATAACACACATTTCAGCAACTTAGGTACTAACCGGCTACCCATCATCATCTTTCGGCGTGTCATCCAGAACAAAAAACACCCCCCGAAGAGTAAATCACTCTTAGCCTAAGCACACTCCGAGGGCAAAAACGCATGTACCTTGGATACGTAAAAGGTGTTTGTGAACCCTGGCTTGTATTTTCGGAACACAAGCAGTGCAAACCACGACTCCTGTCTGGCCGAATTAGAGCCTTCACGAACTTCGGAAGTTGCTACCACCGTGTTACTATACGCGAAGGTTTCACGCGCCGTTTTTCAACAATATAGCGCGAAATGTTCGCTTATAAAGCTGATGGGAAGAAGAGCATGGTGCTCCATTTTTGCTATCTCCGGATTCACAGTACGCATTAGAGGCCTTGTTGTAAAGGCGAAAATGTTCGCTGTCGCTCATCCGCGCGGCAATTTGTGCCTCCAGAACTCTGGCTGCCGTTCTCGGCAGCATTTAGGTGATTTGGCTTCTTTTTTTTCACCGACTCATCAAAAAAGTTGTGCCAAAGCATACGAGTTCGATGGCGCACAAAATTGCGTAATACATTGTGGAAAGCCCTGAGTGTGCTCTCTCTCCGAGTTCAGTACCACCGCTTATCCTTCTGTGTACACTGAGAGGGTCATTTCCGTCAAAGTACGGCATTCACGATGCTGTAGACGCTGGGGGTGGGTGTCTGTCTAACGCTTTACAAAAAAGAAGCGTTCACTCTTTGCCTCCTTCTCTCGCGCCAACTGCCGAACTGAGAACATCGTGGTGCCACCGCAGCTCGCTTTTGTGGAGCGCTTTGCCGCTTGCGTAAATTCTACGTTCGCGGCAAGCGGCTTTTATTAATCGACCTGCACGACATTCCAAATTTTTCGTCTCTGGGTTGGCGGAGTTTGAAGTTGGACCTATATGATGTATCAGTCAATATGCGTGTATATAACCTAATCCATTTCAATGTTTACGGGAATCCCTCAATGTGACGTGTATTTGTAATGAGAGAGAAATAACTAATGAGTTATCACTCCCTTATAGCAAATTTACTGAACCTTGGGGATTCCCCTGAACCCAATACTACCACCGTTCCCACTCCGAGTTGTTGAATTCGTTCTCACCGTATACCGTCTGCAAGCTGTCCTCGTCAGCTTATTTGGTAGAACGGCTGCCCCTGACAAGGAATGGTCCTGCGTTCGATTCCCGAAGCTGTACGAATGTTTCTTGAGCTGCAAAGTTTCCTTTAATGCGGTATAGTTTTCCTTCGTAGACGTGTGGCTGCACATTAAGGGATGTTACTGAGTTATTAGTAACTTATTAGGATAATATATATGGTATCTTTGTTTCGGTTCTGTTATTGCTTGCTTTATATACGTAAGTAACAAAATTTCAGGAGATTAGACGGTAGTTCTTTCTTACTAATACTAGACGGACAAACGGGTCCGTAACGTTAGCGCCTGCGCTTGAAAGTACGGTGGTGAGTGACCATCGTATGAAATTGCTTTCGTGAACATGGTGAACTATTTTAGATATCAAATCTCTTCGTAGATTCAACCAGTTACTGTTAGTTTAAAAACGGATGCAACAGCAGGTGAGTGTGCCGTTACGATTCTTCATGCGCGCTTCGCCATGTTCCTCTTCGAGACCAATATTTGGCAGCTGTCTTGCCGTGAGAACTCCCTGCGCTCTTTAGTTACTTCAAAAGACATATTGCATTTCTGAGGCCCACGTTTTTTGTTGTTGTTGTTGTTGTTGTTGTTGTTATCCTCGCCTCTGTGTATAGATTCGCTGGTGGCGAAGGAAAATTTCCACGTGTGGCGAGGCATCACATTAATGTATCCACCCAAAGTTGCCCGATGGATGGATGGAATAACTTTATTGTCCAGCAAATGCAGGGACGGCTTCAGCCCTCCTGCCTTGGATTCCGGCGGCATCTTCAGCCACACAGACGATCCGTAGATGAGTCGCTGCGTCAGAGCTGAATAGTGCTCTCCATCGTTCTAGCTTCCTAATACTGCGACTGTCAGGGCACCCCCATATCATATGGTTGAGATCAGCCCTGTCATTGCATGACTCACACCTATCACTGTACTGCCCCGGATAGTAATGAAAAGAAGAAACCGGGCTAGGATGTGAGTTTGTTTGCAGGAGACGCCATGTTGCTACCTGAATTTTGTCTAACGAGGAGTCGGCAGGTGGGCATTCGGCTCGTTCCGTGAATGTTCCTTACCTTTTTTCACGAGCAACAGCGTGCCCTGATTTCTTTGCGGGTTTTCATGTATGGCGACCCGTTCGACCAGCGCTCGCCACGCGTCGAAGAAGAGGGAATGGACAGCACGTGCCACACAGAACGCTAGGAATTTCAGCTCAGCCAGGTGCCGCCAGCACCGCCTCCGCTGACCACCATGTCAGAAAGCACCAAATCAGACCAGGCCGTTCTGGTAGAGGGCGCAACGGCTCCTGTGTTCTACATTATGCAAGGACGGCAACTCACGCGGCGCTGTCGCCTTGCTTGCTGCTTCGCGCTGCGCGATAGTTTCGACCACTGTTGACGCATGGGCTGCTCCAGCGGCAACGCAGCACGTGAGCACCAGAGGATGAACTGAAAGTTCCGCCAAAGTTTGTTTAGGTTCTCATCCGTGTTCTTCGTTCTGGATCCAACGACTGCGTTCTGGCCCCAGGCTTGTGGGGACCTGCCCTGCAGCCGTCTGAGTTTGCTTTCCCGCGAGGCACCGTGCAGCGGCAGTCTCACCTCGAGGCTGAGCGCATTCCCTTGTCAGTTACATTAACTGGCAAGAGAGGGCGCCAGCATCGCTGCGCGGGAGACTGCCAAAGCCCGCGCGCGGAAGAGGGGGCTTCGGCTGGGATCGTCGGCGCGACCGGACGTGTCGCTCGCGGCTCCGCTCTTCGCCGGCGGGCGAGGAAGCGACGGGAAGACAGGCTCCCGTACTCGTCCCGTCCGGCCTTCGGAGTATATATCCCTTGCCCTAGCGCGGGCGAACATTCGCTCGGAACCTTGCTGGTGAGTCGGACGACCTCGATTCATTAGCTTACCTTGTTGCTAGCTGGCGTTATTGTTGCTGTAGCAATAAATGCCTGTTTGTGTGAGCCAGAAGAGTGTCGTTCCTTTGTTCCCTCAGAGCAAGGCCCGCCGTGGTCGGCGAGCGCTCGGTAGCGTACGCGATCACGGGGTGGGGTCCGGGCGGCTTTGAACCGTGTCAGCCGCGATTGAGCGGGGAGAACGTACTTATCTCCCCAATTCAACCCCCACAGGCTAAAAGCATTTCAGGCATAAAATCAAATTCCGAAGGCTATATATAAGCTAGTTTCTACTGATCCATTCTTATTCCTTCGGGCAGGGGGAGGAGTACTGAATTGGTGAGAGGTGAGGGCGACAGGGTAATAGAGAAGACAGTGTTCTATGTTGTCGGCGTTCGAGGAAAACAGGACGATGGGGCTTCTCCATAAGCTAGTATCGGTTATCCTACCGGATGTTTGGAGCTACTGGAATGGAATTCTGTGGTATACCCGATTTTCTCGGATCGGGAAAGATGGGCGCGACAGAGAAAGTTTAGTTGAATGAGATCGCGTGCGTGGGTAGTGCAGCTTCATGGGCATCTTGATGACCACCCCCTCGACTACAGTCGGTGAGTTTGACGCTGGCATCACAGGTGGCCAGTGAGAAATTCTGAGGGCAAGCAGATGTGGCACATGTGCAACATATCGGACAAAATTTTTGAATATTGAGCAACTGTAAGCAATATTGTTACGGAAATATTGATGATAATGGTTCATTCGTGTGACGTGTAACACAGTCTTTCTTCGAACATGTTTCTGTCGATCGCATCGGGATGTTAAGACTGCCATAAAAAACCAATGACGAGCGCTTTTGACGGTACGAAAAAAGCTGATAGTAAAAAAAAAAATTCGACTTCCATCGGGTCGTCGGAGGATATATTTATTGTTATACAGAAATCTTACATTATATGAAAACATCGCGTTCATAAACTGTTTCCCGCTCAAAAATGCTTTTGTCCAGAGTTGTTGGGTATGTCTCACTACCAGTTATCCCTATAGGGCCAGGAATGCACCGAAGTATTGCAGGCTGCATTTGCTTGAGTGTGTCATCTATGGTTGTGCGTAGGTCTGAGGGCAGGTTTCGACAGTGAAAAGCTCTGAGGGCCTCCTAAGGGAGCGTATAGACTACATAGGCAAAGGAAAGTGGAAGGGAAAGAATAGATTGGATAGCGTGAAGAATGCCGGGTTGTTTGGCTGGAGGATATGAGAGGGTTTTTTGAAAGCGCCATTAATGAAGCTGAGAGTATCGGTTAATGGCAGGTAGTAGAGAATTGCTGCCACATATCTGCTGGCGACTGTGTCAAACGTATCAGTGGAGGCCGTCGTTGCTGTGGGCGATGGATGTGCCCATATACCCCTCCACGACCCTCATGGACGATTGGAACCAAACGTGAAACTCTAAGTGCGGCAGGTCCTCGTCTAGCACTCGTCAAAAGTTCTTTATCTCATGGAGGACAAAGTGTGCCCATTTTAAGTATGCTATTTGACTTCTAAACATTTTTTATTACGCAAATATGCCCTTCTGCATAAGATGATTATACTGCCGCGAATATTTGCAGTGTTTATTCGTTTTTCAAATCTGCCGCGACACCACCTTATCGCTTTGTTTGCGACGCAAGACGCGACTAGATTTATCTCGATTGATCGCAGCCAGGCAAAGCTGATTCTACGTTGTTCCGGAATGTTCTAGTAACTTTGCGCCCTTTATCTCGAATGTTCGCTATCAGCTTTAAATTGAGCACGGCCGACAGCGGCGGGCATTCTGTTCGACGACCGCCGAGCACGCTTGTCGCTTCGCCGCCGCCGAGTGATTCAGTCCATTTTGGGTGCAAGTCAGCCCAATAAACAGTTCTTTTAGAAGATCCTTTCGTCCGTCTTCATCGCTGCTTCGACTGCCGTCACCACTACGTGACATCTGGTGGAGGTGCTGGGTAGCCTTCCATGTTCCGGACGCCCCCTTCAAGTCGTGAAGCCAGCCCTGAGCGCTTCGCACCCGAGGACGAGCCAGCAGCTCAGCGCGCCAGCCGACGTCTCCAGGGAGAGGAGCCTGAGTTCGGGAAACTGCCGGACCGCACAAGACAGCGAAAAGACGCGGCTACGAGCACCGCAACCTCGCCGAAGATGTCGACACCGATCATACTGCAGCAGCCGCGGGTGCCGCCAACTTTCAATGGATCCCTAGGCGAAGACCCTGAAGAATGGTTGGATCAATTTGAGCGCGTGGCGTCATTCAACAAGTGGGATGATGCGGCAAAGATTGGACACGTTTTTTTCTCATTGGATGGCTCCGCACGCACGTGGTACGAAAACTACGAGTCGTCCCTTACGACATGGGAGCTATTCAAGAGAGAACTATTGAAGGTATTTACCAGTGTCGTGAGGAAAGAAAGAGCCGAACGACTCCTCGAGTCCAGGATCCAGCTTCCGAATGAGCCCGTCCGCAGCTACGTCGAGGAGATGAAGCGCCTATTTCGCCGCGCCGATCCCGGGATGACCGAGGAAAAGAAAGTTCAGTTCTTAATGCGCGGCGTAAAAGAACAACTCTTTGGCAGCCTCGTCCGTCAGCCGCCAAAAACGGTCGAGGAATTCATGCAGGAAGCCTGCACGATTGAGAAGACCCTCGACGTCCGAGCTCGGCAGTACAACCGCCCTTCCTCTGCCTATGCAATCCGTTCGGACACGCCGGCCACCACCAGCGACAGTTTGCGGGACGTTATCCGCGAAATCGTCCGAGAGGAGCTACGCCGATTACTGCCATCCTCCCCACAGCCACAAGCATCGACTCTGATGGACGTGGTACGGGAAGAAGTGCAACAGGCACTTGGCACCCCGACGGCCACAGAACCCCAGGCCATGACCTACGCCGCTGCAGTAAGGACTGTTCAGCCCCAACGACAACCCCCACGTCCTCCCCGAGATGAGCCACTTGGTCCACAACGCCGCCTCCCAGCCCCCGCCCGCCCAGCCTATGACCGACCCTCAAGCCCCAGGAAATGCGACGCCTGGAGGACTTCCGACAACCGGCCGTTGTGCTTCCATTGCGGCGAGGCCGGCCATATTCTTCGTCACTGCCCGTACCGACGTATCGGTCTTCGAGGATTTGCCGTTAACGCCCCACGACCACGCTTCGGACAACGACCGCACGAAATCGACGAGTACCTGCGTCGAGAAGAGTACACGCCGAACCGCTTTTCGCGCTCACCATCGCCGTCAACCTCGCGCTTTGCGTCGCCACGCCGCAGCTACGCAGCCGCGGTACGAGGAAGGTCGCCCAGCCCCCGTAGGGGAAACTAAAGGCAGCAACCTCTGGAGGTGAGGTTGCTCACGAGCTAAACGCCGAAGATCCTCCACCGACCACGCCCCATGAAGACGCTGCACCCGCGACGCCGCATGAAGAACCGACACTCGCTGCACCGACGCCGCACACAATGAGAACCTCGACCACGACGCAAGCTACCTTGAAATCGACGCCGCCACCCAGAGGAGCTTCGACCACACGCCCAACCCGTGACTCGCATACGCGACGAAGCCGTGACCCGACGCCGAGAGCGACATGCAATGCAAGAGCCAGGACCTCCGACCTAGAAGTGACTATCGACGGCCGGAAAGTTACCGCTCTAGTCGACACAGGAGCCGATTACTCGGTGATGAATGGAACATTCGCTGCGCAGCTCAGAAAAGTCACAACGGCTTGGGACGGCCCACAAATTCGCACCGCTGGGGGCCACCTCATTACGCCATCAGGACAATGCACAGCGCGAGTGACTGTCAAAGGACATACCTATCCTGCGACCTTTGTTGTGCTACCGCAATGCTCCCGCGAAGTGATCTTGGGTATGGATTTCCTTAATGAGCATCAGGCGATCATCGACCTGCGATCCAAGCTGATCACGCTTTCGACGGACGAAGCCATCGCTTCGATGAAAACTCGGGAAAATCACGTTGCCCTAAGTGTCCTGGAGGAAGAAGTGAGCGTCCCACCCCGTTCAAGCGTTATCGTGACCATAGGCGCCACGAAAGCCATAAACACTGAAGCCATCATCGAGGGGAACATGCAGTTGCTACTAGACAGAGGAATCAGCATCGCAAGAGGCATCGCACATTTCCGCAATGGCCAGGCCGAAGTACTGCTGACTAACTTCAGCGAAGAATACCGGCATATTAACAGAGGAACGACGATTGCTTTCTACGACGAAATATCTGACGTACGAGATTCCTTCGCCCTCTCCGACCCCTCCGCAGAAGATCCGCCTGACCAAGAGAACTCGCCCACTTTCGACATCAACCCCGACCTGCACCGGAACAGACAAGACCAGATCCGCAATCTGCTTCAAAACTACAGTGAGTGCTTTTCGACATCGCCGAAGGTGCGGCAGACGCCAATTGCCAAGCATCGCATTATAACGGATCAACACGTCCGACCTCTCCGTCAAAGCCCCTACCGTGTGTCTCCGCGAGAACGACAAGCCATCCGGGACCAAGTCGAAGAAATGCTTCGCGACGACGTCATCCAGCCTTCAAACAGCCCATGGGCGGCACCGGTTGTTCTAGTGAGAAAGAAAGACGGCGCACTTCGATTCTGCGTGGATTACCGCCGCTTGAACAACATAACAAAGAAGGACGTCTACCCCCTCCCCCGCATCGACGACACACTGGACCGCCTCTGCAACACCAAATATTTCTCATCGATGGACCTCAAGAGCGGCTACTGGCAAATTGAGGTCGACGAAAGAGATCGCGAGAAGACAGCATTCATAACTCCGGATGGGCTGTTTGAGTTCAAGGTGATGCCATTTGGTCTCTGTTCCGCACCAGCGACGTTTCAGCGAGTAATGGATACAGTGCTGGCAGGCCTGAAGTGGAAAATTTGTCTGGTATATTTAGATGACGTCGTTGTCTTCGCCTCGAACTTTGAAGAGCACCTCAAAAGACTTCGAACAGTACTAGACGCCATCAAGTCGTCTGGCCTAACCTTGAAAGCAGAGAAATGCCACTTTGCCTACGAAGAGCTGCTGTTTCTAGGCCACATCGTTAGCAAGGAAGGAGTACGCCCAGACCCGCAGAAAACAGCCGCTATTGAACAGTTTCAACCGCCGGCCGATAAGAAAGCAGTGCGCAGATTTCTCGGACTATGCGCATATTACCGACGATTTGTGAAAAACTTTTCGCGCATCGCCGAGCCCCTATCCCAACTGACGAAGGCAGACGTGCCGTTTAAATGGGAAGCGCCGCAAGCAGAAGCCTTCAAAGAACTTCAGCGTCGTTTACAGTCCCCACCGATCCTTGCGCATTTTGATGAAAACGCCGATACTGAAGTTCATACCGACGCAAGCAGCGTGGGACTAGGCGCCGTTCTCGTTCAAAAAAGTGACGGGCTCGAGAAGGTCATCGCATACGCTAGCCGTTCCCTTTCTAAGGCCGAGACTAACTATTCGACCACTGAGAAGGAGTGCCTTGCCATCATCTGGGCTACGTCGAAATTCCGCCCCTACCTCTACGGACGGCCGTTCAAGGTGGTCAGCGACCACCACGCGCTCTGCTGGCTTGCCAATTTGAAGGATCCCTCTGGCCGACTCGCTCGATGGAGTCTGCGTCTCCAGGAGTTTGACGTCACCGTCGTTTACAAGTCCGGACGCAAGCACACTGACGCCGATTGCTTCTCACGAGCCCCTGTAGATGCACCGCCGCTGGACGACGATGAGGACGCCTTCCTGGGACCCATCAGCGCAAGCTCTTTTGCTCAGCAGCAACGCTCGGACCCCAACCTAAAGGGCCTCATCGAGTACCTGGAAGGCAAGGTTTCTTCACCCCCCGCTTCATTCAAGCGAGGACTGTCTTCTTTCTGTGTGCAGAATGAGGTCCTTGTGAAGAAGAACTTTACAGCGAACAAAACAGCCTACCTCCTTGTTGTACCTACTTGTCTCCGCGAAGAAGTTCTACAGGCTTCACACGACGAGCCGACAGCTGGACATCTCGGGTTTACTCGTACCCTCCGCCGCATTCAAGACAAGTATTACTGGCCCCGACTGTCTGCCGATGTCGCACACTATGTGAAAACATGCCGAGATTGTCAGCGACGAAAGACTCCTCCTACACGACCAGCAGGATTTCTGAACCCCATTGAACCTCCCTCAAGACCCTTTCAGCAGATTGGCATGGACTTGCTTGGCCCTTTTCCAACGTCAACATCTGGAAATAAGTGGATCATCATAGCGACCGACTACCTGACCCGCTACGCCGAGGCGAAAGCCCTACCGAACGGAACAGCAGCAGAAGTGGCCAAATTTTTCGTGGAGTGCATTCTTCTTCGACACGGCGCCCCCGATGTGCTCATCACGGACAGAGGAACAGCATTTACGGCGGAACTCACGCAAGCCATCCTGCGCTACAGCCAAACCAGCCACCGGAGGACAACTGCATACCATCCGCAGACCAACGGACTGACCGAGCGCCTGAACAAAACCATCGCCGATATGCTCGCTATGTATGTCGATGCCGAACATAAAACCTGGGATGTCATCCTGCCTTACGTCGTCTTCGCCTACAACACCGCAGTGCAGGAGACCACCCAGATGACGCCTTTTAGGCTCGTCCATGGCAGGGATGCCACGACCACGCTAGACGCCATGCTGCCCAACGTTACAGAAGAAGAGAACGTCGACGTTGCCGCCTACCTTCAACGCGCAGAAGAAGCTCGAAGGCTTGCCCGATTACGGATCAAAGATCAGCAGCGGTCCGACGCCAGACGCTACAACCTACGA
This sequence comes from Amblyomma americanum, assembly GCA_030143305.2. Classification (NCBI taxonomy): domain Eukaryota; kingdom Metazoa; phylum Arthropoda; class Arachnida; order Ixodida; family Ixodidae; genus Amblyomma; species Amblyomma americanum. Next base: position 43,020 of record JARKHS020028264.1, read on the forward strand.
AGACGCAACGCGGAATACAAGCCAGGAGACCAAGTCTGGGTGTGGACGCCCATTCGCCGCCGTGGATTGAGTGAAAAGCTTTTGCGCCGCTATTTCGGCCCGTACAAGGTTCTTCGTCGGCTGGGTGAACTGGATTATGAAGTCATCCCTGACGCAATGACTGCATCCCAGCGACGCCGCGTACGACCAGAAGTTGTCCATGTAGTCCGTCTGAAGCCGTATTATGCGCGCTAAAGGCCGCTGCATTTCCATGCTCTATTTTCGCAAGATCCGTTTTTTTCCCTTACTAGTCGCATTATTTGTTTTAATGCATCGGGTCGATGCTTCTTTGAGAGGGGAGTAATGCCGCGAATATTTGCAGTGTTTATTCGTTTTTCAAATCTGCCGCGACACCACCTTATCGCTTTGTTTGCGACGCAAGACGCGGCTAGATTTATCTCGATTGATCGCAGCCAGGCAAAGCTGATTCTACGTTGTTCCGGAATGTTCTAGTAACTTTGCGCCCTTTATCTCGAATGTTCGCTATCAGCTTTAAATTGAGCACGGCCGACAGCGGCGGGCATTCTGTTCGACGACCGCCGAGCACGCTTGTCGCTTCGCCGCCGCCGAGTGATTCAGTCCATTTTGGGTGCAAGTCAGCCCAATAAACAGTTCTTTTAGAAGATCCTTTCGTCCGTCTTCATCGCTGCTTCGACTGCCGTCACCACTACGTGACAATACGTACATGTTCAGGCCGGTGTCGGTTATGAATGCAAACATGGCCCGGTATTGGGGCCCATGGGTACATGTTTGAGTGTCTGGTGTCGGCTAAGGTGGTAACCTGTTGTGTCGGTATCTGGAATGCGACACGTGCGTCGACCGGTGTTTGATAACGAGATAATAGTGCGGTCGCCTTGGTTCTGCGCATGCTCGAGTGCAGACTGCCACCGAATAAATACTCGTTCATGGGCTGTACTGGGAGGAGTTGTTTTTCGTGCTGCCTGGTTGCAGTACTCGTAATAAAGCTGTATTCATCAAGCCAACATTTTCTGCGTGGATGCAACAAACTGGCGACGAGGATGGGATGCAACCAGAACTGACGATGGCATCCGCAGGCGGCAAGCTACCAGAGTTTGATCCCGACAGCGGAAACTTGGACGTCTTCATCGAACGCTTCGAGCTGTACATAACGGCTAACGACGTTTCCGACGCCAAGAAACTGCATCTGTTCCTGAGCGCCATCAGAGAAAAAGCGTATGTGACGCTCCGAAGTCTACTGCTCCCTGGGACTCCCAGCACATCGACGCACAAGAACGTTGTCACAGCGCTGCAGAAGCACTACACTCCGACGCGTTATGTGGTGAGCGAACGGTACCACTTTAATCAAAAGAAACAAGGGCCTCAAGAAAGTGTGACGGACTTCGTGGCGCGGCTCAAGAAATCGGCAGCCTCATGCGACTTCGGCAGCTTCTTGGAACAAGCGCTTCGTGACCGCTTGATTACTGGGCTTCATTCCGAGGCTATACATTGCCGGCTGCTGGCCATGAGTGACACCGAGCTCACCTGGGACCGTACCTCCAGCATCGCTACTGCCATGAAAATGGCAGCTAAGGACACACTGGCAATGGTTTCCGAAACTACCTGTCAGCACTCGTCGAGCGGCAGCGACGTCCACTGGCAGAGCAAGTCGTCGGCGTCGCCAAAGGGCTCCGAAGTGCGTGTCTGCAGCTGCCACGCCCCCGACAAGCCGAAACCGAAGACTTCGACTCAAAGGACTAAATCAGATTGCCATCGATGTGGTGGGCGCCATGCACCTGTAAGTTGTCCGTTCTTAAACCGCGTGTGTTATAAATGCCAAAAGAAAGGTCATGTTGCGAAAATGTGCAAAAGTAGAGCTGTGCATCAACTAGAACAGGAATCGTCACACAGTGACCTGCTCACGCTTTGCCACACTGAAAGCCGTACGGGCGTTCCTGCCATTGTAGTCACTGTGCGGTTAAACGGGGAAAACGTAGCCATGGAATTAGACACTGGAGCGGCGGTTTCCATAATGTCGCAGGCAGAGTGCGCTAAGCATTCTCCAAACGCCAACCCGCTGATGTCAAACTTGTCACGTACAATGGCACGCTGGTTAATATCAAAGGTATTATTGATGTTGAAATGGTGTACTATGATCAATGTTTTCATCTGCCCCTAGTAATTGCCACAGAGACTAAAGGCGCGAGAATGCCTACGTTGCTCGGGCGCAACTGGCTTGGCAAAATCAAAATCAGGTGGCATGAAGTGATGCAAGTGAAGGCACTGGCGAAAGAAATGTCCTTGACTGACAAATATCGCGAAGCGTTCGATCCTGGCTACGGAGCGATAAGAGGCTTTACGGCAAGCATTGTTGTTAAAGAGAACGCTTTTCCAGTGTTCTGCAAGGCGCGATCAGTGCCGTATGCTTTTCGCTAGCGAGTCTAGCAGGAACTGGGGAGCTTAGAAAAAACTGGAGTCATATACCGGGTGCGACACAGTGCTTGGGCGACTCCTCTGGTGATCGTTCCTAAGAAAAATGGCGATGAGCTTCGTCTATGTGGTGATTACCGTGTCACGGTGAATCCTGCAATTGAGGTTGACCAATACCCGCTCCCTTTGCCAGAGGACATCTTTATAACGTTACAAGGCGGAGCCGTCTTTTGAGTTTTGGACCTGTCTAGAGCATACTTGCAACTAGAATTAGACGAACGAGCGCAAGAACTGCTCACGGTCAATACGCACCTTGGCCTATTCCGTTTCCGACGCTTGCCTTACGGTGTAGCCTGCGCGCCGGGCGTGTTTCAGGCTGTTATGGACGAAGTCTTACACGGCTAACTGGCACAGCCTGCTACTTAGATGACATTGTCATCGCGGGCAAAGATCAAAAGCAGTGCCAAGACAGATTAGAGCAGGTCCTCATACACCTAAAAGAACACGGTGTAAGGGTAAACACCGAGAAATGCAAGTTGTTTCAGCAGCGAATAAGATACGTTGGCCATGAAATTGACAGAAATGGATTACAACCCACTGCAGATAAAGCGGCAGCCATAAAGAATGCACCAAAACCAGACAACGTGACCCAGCTGAAGGATTTTTTGGGCTTGATTAATTTTTACTCCAAATTTTTGCCTAATCTAGCTACACTTCTAGAACCACTGCATGACTTATTGCGCAAATACACTGTATGGCACTGGTCGCGTCAATGTGATGATTCTTTTAAGGCTTGCAAAGGTATGCTAACTAGTGAAGATGTTCTGGAGCTGTACGACGTAAAAAAAGAAATACGGCTAACATGTGACGCCTTCGAATATGGTCTTGGAGCTGTGTTGTCGCATGTCGTGGACGGGAAAGATAAACCAATTGCATTTGCATCGCGCTCACTCTCGCCTGCCGAGCGCAAATATGGCCAAATAGAAAAAGAAGCTTTGAGCATTGTTTTTGGGGTGAAAAGATTTCCCAACTACTTGTATGGTAGAACCTTCAATGTTTTCACAGATCATCAACCACTAACCGTGCTCTTCGAGCCAAAAAGGAAAAGTAGTGCAGTCGCCACTGCTAGGGTGCATCGATGGTTTGCTTTTCTAGCAAACTACAGCTATAAGATAGCTCACAAGCCCGGTACGGAGATTGCCCACGCAGATGCCTTATCTATACTGCCTTCGCCAGAGCAGACTGACGAACTATTTTACTTTTCTACGCTTGACGAGTTTCCTTTGACAGCAAAAGGTATAGAGCGCGAAACAACGCGCGATAAGCTGCTAACGATGGTTCGGGACATGATATGGCATGGATGGGCAAAATCTGTTTCTGCAGAACTGAAACCTTTCTGGGTTAATAATAGTAATTGATTTTTGGGGAAAGGAAATGGCGCAGTATCTGTCTCATATATCGTTGGACACCTGAACCGCACCTGAAGGGAAGGAATAAAGGAGGGAGTGAAAGAAGGAAGAAAGCGGTGCCGTAGTGGAGGGCTCCGGAATAATTTCGACCACCTGGGGATCTTTAACGTGCACTGACATCGCACAGCACACGGGCGCCTTAGCGTTTTTCCTCCATAAAAACGCAGCCGCCGCAGTCGGGTTCGAACCCGGGAACTCCGGATCAGTAGTCGAGCGCCCTAACCACTGAGCCACCGCGGCGGGTTTTCTGGGTTCGACGTTTTGAACTCTCTATTGAAGCTGGATGCATTGTTTGGACAAACAAAGTAATCGTTCCGAAGTGTTTACAAAGCGTCATATTGAATTTGCTACATGAACAGCACCTTGGAATCGCAAAGATGAAAATGGTAGCAAGGTCAATGGTCTGGTGGCCGGGTATCGATGAAGCGCTGGAGCAAAGAGTGCGAAAGTGCAGCATTTGTCAAAGTGCCCAATCCTCAGCACAGCCAGTGCCTCTGGCTCCGTGTAGAGTCTGCGAACACCCCTGGGAAAGGGTCCATCTTGATTTTGCCGAGAAAGAAGGAAAAATGTTCCTTTCAGCTGTGGATGCGTATAGCAAGTGGTTGGAAGTAAAGGTGTGTAGCACGACGACGACTGCTCGGACAGTTGAAATAGTTAGATCTATGTTTGCGGCGCATGGTCTACCGTTGGAAGTTGTAACTGATAACGGACCGCAATTCCGGGCCTCTGAATTTGAAGCATTCTTGAAAGCGCACGGAATAAAGCACACATGCACCCCTCCCTATCACCCGCAGTCGAACGGATCGGCGGAACGTGCGGTACAGACTACAAAGACTGCACTTTTCAAGCAGTTGCTAGAGGACAGAGAAAAGGGCACTACAAGAACTTTGCAGCACAGAATAGACAACTTTCTCTTTTGTTATCGAACAACGCCGCACACATTCACCGGCAATACACCGGCTGAATTATTTTTGAGAAGAAAGTTGCCGACCAGACTGTCCTTACTGCGACCAAATCTGACAAGTGCCATGACGGAAAAAACCGGTAGGGTGAAGCGTTCAGCAGATAAGCGAAGAGCGCAGCCGCGATCTTTTGTGACTGGTGAGAGGGTGCTGGTGCGTTCTGTGCGCGGGGATCAAGTGAAGTGGCATCCTGGAAAAATTGCGCGAGTGAAGTCTCCAACTACCTATTTGGATGCCATTGGAAACAGAGTGCGTTTTGTGCATGCAGATCATTTGCGACGTTCCACCCTTGACGATGAAACACAAGCTAATAGGGAAGTGTGCCTACCTCACGCCTCCGAGCTTGCCGCTCAGCCAGACTCCAGTTGGACCGAGCGTTTCAGACCACGAGTCATCTGATAACGAACCGATTCTGCTAAGAAGGAGCAACCGGGAAAGTAGGCCTCCTGAGCGTTGGGGTTACGACTGTTTTTGATCTAGTGGGGGAGGGAATGTTGTGTCGGTATCTGGAATGCGACACGTGCGTTGACCGGTGTTTGATAATGTTACGTTTCGCCTACGACGCGCGGTATAGCCGGCGCGGATGCAACGGACGCCGGGGCTTCGTTCAAAGTGGCGGTCATTTTGGGCCCGTTCAGTGCTGCCGTAACGCCTCCCGCCAAGCGCGTCCAGGCAGGTTTCAATGCCACGTGTCGTCGTGTGTGCGTGTGTGTGTGTGTGTGTGTGCATGTTGGTGCCCACGCTTGTCAAAGCGCGGCAGCCGGGGAGAGGAGCTCCCCAACTGGGAGGCGAGGAGGTCTGACCGGCGCCGGCCCGGCGGACGCGTCACTTCACGTCTCAACATGTCCGTGCGTCGCCGTCTCGTGCGACTCATCCCAAGCCGTTCCTTCTTGCCCTCGACTCCGAGGGTATAAAAGCCGCTGCCCCGGACGCCAAAGAGAGACTTCGATTTCTTCCTTCGAGTAACGTGGTCGCCCTGACCGGCTGCTCTTTTGCGATGCCAGAATAAACAAGTTGTTCTGTTGCCAGTCGACTCATCCTTTGCCGGGACCTTCGGATGTTTCCAGCTGTGCCCCAGGCCGCCAGGCCAACGCTACCCTTGGGGCTTGCAACCCATTTGCAACAACTGGTTGCCAGCGGTGAGATCGCGACAACGGAGGCCAGCAGCGAAGATATGCGGTCAACTGTATGCTGAGCAGCACAACGACCATCCGGGAGCAGTGCAACGAGCCCTGTGTGATGACTGGTTGCCTGCAGCGGAACGACTGCGCTGAATTCTTGGCTGCGAGGTTTGGTGAGTGCGGGACTTTCTTCTTCTGAGTTTTGCCAGGCTTTTGTTAGTGTCAGAAACAGAGCTGGTAATTGTGTTGTCGTTGCTGCCGGGTTAGTTTGCGGCAAGACAATAGTAGGCAGTAGAGAAAGCAGCATTCGGAGCAGCCATGGATTTGAAGTCGTTGCGCAAACCGAAATTGCTGGAGCTTGCAAGAGAGTTGGGTCTGGATGTCTCAGACAAACTCAGAAAACCAGAACTGCTAAGGGCTATTCTTGAGTTGGAGGCTGAGGATGACGAGCTGTCGGAATGCCTTGAGACCATTGAGGAGAGGGAGCAAAAAGAGGAGCGCGAACGTAAATAGCAAAAAGACGAGCGCGAACGTAAAGAACAAAAAGATAAAGACGAGCGCGACCGTCAACACGCTTTGGAAATGAAGCGTCTCGAGGTAGAGATGGAACGCGCTCGTAATGGAAGTCAGGCACACGGTGCAGGAGAACGGGTATCGTTCAAAATGACTGACCTGATGCGGCCGTTTAAGCTTGGAGAGGACATTGGTTTGTTCCTGGTTAACTTTGAGCGAACGTGCGAGAAGCAGGGGTTCTCTCGGGAAACGTGGCCCCAGCGCTTGCTCACTTTGTTACCCGGCGAGGCGGCCGACGTAGTCGCTCGCTTGAAGAGAGATGAGGCAGAGGATTTCGACCAAGTGAAATCGAGTCTGCTAAAAAAGTACAGGCTGTCAGCGGAGGCGTTCCGTCGGAAGTTTCGGGAAAATGAAAAAGGCAGAAGTGAGTCATACACAGAGTTTGCCTACAGGCTTATGTCAAACATGTAGGAGTGGCTCAAAGAAGAGAAAGCGTTTGGTGACCACGAGAAAATTCTGCAGTGTTTCGGGCTGGAACAGTTTTATAGTCGGTTACCTGAGAACGTGCGGTACTGGGTCTTGGATAGGCCAGACGTTAGAACAGTGGCTAAAGCCGCCGAGCTAGCCGAGGAGTTTGTGACGCGTCGGGCTCGCTGAGCTAAGGACGGTCAAAAGGGTGAATTTGGCTCCAAGTCTGAGAGGCCGAAGTTCACACCCATGAGAGCAAGGGGGGACACACGTAGTGCGGATGCGAGTGAAAGCAGTCCGACCGAACGTAAGGAGACGGCGGCAGCCGAAGCCGAACGCAGAAAGCGGTTCGAGACGAGGCAAGCGCGCGTGTGTTATACGTGCCAGAAGCCGGGTCACTTTTCGGCGCAGTGTCCAGAAACAAAAACAAAAGTCATGTTTTTGTCATTATGCAGCACTGACGAGAACATGAAGCTTCTCGAGCCTTACATGCGAGACTTCCTCGTGAACGGGAAAGAGTGCCGAGTGCTTCGTGATTCCGCAGCTACAATGGATGTAGTTCACCCCTCTTACGTAGAACCCGATATGTTCACGGGCGAGTGCGCATGGATCAAGCAAGCCGTGGAAGCTCATAGCGTGTGTCTGCCCGTAGCAAAAGTGCTTATTGAAGGACCTTTCGGAGCAATTGAGACGGAGGCCGCAGTGTCATCTATGCTGCCCCCCCAGTACCCGTACCTATTTTCGAACAGGTCCGATCACCTGCGCGAGAAGGGGCTTTTGTTTGGTGAGGCTAGCGTTCAGGCCTTAACCTGATCGAGAGTTCGGGAGCTCGCTGCAAAGGCGGTAGTTGCGGTGCCGACGTTGTCGAACAATGAGAAAGGGTCGGAGGCGCAGCAAGCTGGTATTCAGAGCACGTCCGAACTGAATAAAATTGAGCCTGTAGCGTTGAAGGCACCAGGTACTGGAGAGGAAATGCCCGACACGGGAAAGTTAGAAGAGCTTCCGGTCGAGCTTCCGGGACTAGGCTCAGTGACGAACAAGGAAGACACTGATCAGGTCATTAGTGACTTAATCATTAAAGCACCGCTGTCGGCTGAGCAGAAAACCGAACTACACCAACTCTTACAAGAGTTTCAAGGTCAGTTCTCTGAGAGGCCTGGTAGGACTTCTGTCCTTACTCATGATATAGAACTTACCTCCCCAGAGCCAGTACGATCCAAGGCGTACCGGGTGTCACCCCGCCAGCGCAATATTATGGAGGCTGAGGTAAAGAAAATGCTACAGGTCGGAGTTATTGAGGCGGGTGAGAGTGATTATACCTCTTCAGGTGGACACAGGGGCGCAACAAAAACACACGGACATAGAAGTAGACAGGGACGAGCGCTCGTCCCTGTCTACTTCTATGTCCGTGTGTTTTTGTTGCGCCCCTGTGTCCACCTGAAAAGATATGAACCAACACGCCCAAATACAAGTACTTCTGATTATACCTCCCCTTTGATTTTAGTTGAGGTACCGGGCAAGGAACCTCGTCCTTGCGTCGACTACCGCAGGCTTAATTCCATCACTAAGGATCAAATTTATCCGATCCCTAACATCGAGGAGCGCCTTGAGAAAGTTAGTAGCGCTCAGTTTATTTCCACCCTAGATCTTGTCAGGGGTTATTGGCAGGTTCCACTTACAGAAGAGGCTAGTAGGTACGCGGCGTTCATTTCACCAATGGGAACATTCCGCCCTAAAGTTTTGAGTTTTGGTTTGAAGAACGCGCCATACTGCTTTTCAAGCCTCATGGACAAAGTGTTGCGGGGACAGGAAGAATTCGCTTTACCGTATTTAGACGACGTAGCGATATTCTCCGCATCCTGGTCTGAGCATATGGCATACTTGCGGGCAGTGCTAACCCGCCTGCGCGAAGCGGGCTTGACAGTCAAGGCTCCCAAGTGCCAATTAGCACAGGCCGAGGTTGTCTACCTCGGTCACGTGATTGGACAGGGTCGTCGCCGCCCCTCTGAAATAAAGGTGGCCGCTGTGCGAGACTTCCCGCAACCGCGCACGAAGACCGATATTCGGTCGTTCTTAGGTGTCGCCGGCTACTATCAGAGGTACATCCCCAGGTACTCCGATATCGCGGCTCCCCTGACGGATGCTCTAAGAAAAACAGAGCCCCAAACAGTCGTCTGGAGCGAGACAAAGGAAAGAGCTTTCAGCGCCCTAAAGAGCGCCCTAACAAGCCAGCCTGTGCTACGATCGCCAGACTTCACAAAAGGGTTCGTTGTTCAGTGCGATGCTAGTGAGCGAGGCATGGGCGTTGTACTGTGCCAAAGGGACAATGGAGAAGTGGAACACCCCGTCCTGTATGCTAGTCGTAAGCTGACCTGTCGTGAGCAGGCGTACAGCGCCACCGAGAAAGAGTGTGCGTGTCTCGTGTGGGCCGTTCAGAAATTGTCATGCTACCTAGCCGGCTCGAGGTTTGTCATTGAGACGGATCACTGCCCTCTCCAATGGCTGCAGACCATCTCTCCCAAAAATGGCCGCCTCCTGCGCTGGAGCCTCGCTTTGCAACAATATTCCTTTGAGGTGCGTTACAAAAAAGGGAGTCTCAACGGTAACGCCGATGGCTTAAGTCGAGGCCCCTAACGTGGGAATCCGCCTCAAAGTTGTTTATTACTGATGTTTTCTTCCTGAGGCAGGATTTTTAACATATTGCTTTTGTTTAGTATTTCAAAGTGATTATGTGCTTTCTAGTGCAATTTTCCAATTTGTGGACGCGTTCTGAGTGCTGCTTGACTACTGTAAGGAACTAGGCAGTAGTATAAAAGGGGAAAGAGCCTGGCATAGCTTAGTGAGGGTTGTCTCGTGCTTGCTGACTGCGTTGCGTTTCGGCGTAGTTCTAACGCTTGCTGGGAACGAGCACAAATATGGCAACTCTCCCGAAGTCACTTTGCAGTGCCCTGTGTGAACCTGAACCTGAGAACGAGGCCTTCTCTGTGCGCTGCGCTCATGCAACGCCGAGGGACGACCGATTTCGATTACGAGCATCATCGAGCGACATCCCTCTGGACAGCGGATGCAGTCCCCTGACCATCGGGATCTCCTTCTCCCGGCGGGGCGGTCTGTTACGTTTCGCCTACGACGCGCGGTATAGCCGGCGCGGATGCAACGGACGCCGGAGCTTCGTTCAAAGTGGCGGTCATTTTGGGCCCGTTCAGTGCTGCCGTAACGCCTCCCGCCAAGCGCGTCCAGGCAGGTTTCAATGCCACGTGTCGTCGTGTGTGCGTGTGTGTGTGTGTGTGTGTGTGTGTGTGTGTGTGTGTGTGTGTGTGTGTGTGTGTGTGTGTGTGTGTGTGTGTGTGTGTGTGTGTGTGTGTGTGTGTGTGTGTGTGTGTGTGTGTGTGTGTGTGTGTGTGTGTGTGTGTGTGTGTGTGTGTGTGTGTGCATGTTGGTGCCCACGCTTGTCAAAGCGCGGCAGCCGGGGAGAGGAGCTCCCCAACTGGGAGGCGAGGAGGTCTGACCGGCGCCGGCCCGGCGGACGCGTCACTTCACGTCTCAACATGTCCGTGCGTCGCCGTCTCGTGCGACTCATCCCAAGCCGTTCCTTCTTGCCCTCGACTCCGAGGGTATAAAAGCCGCTGCCCAGGGCCCGGATTACGGAACTCGCTCCGACCGCTCTACAATTGAGAGCGCTCTAAAATGCCCGCTCCTATTGGTCGCCGGCGCCATTTTGAAAAGTTGCGTCACGGGAAGCTGCAATGGCGTCACGGACAAGAAAAAACGCATGACGTTGAACACCTAATTATGCCCGCGGTTTTAGACTGTTTTTTGCGACCGCGAAGAGTCGGTCTACAGAGTTTTAGAGGGAAAATGGCGGCGGCGTCGTCTGCTGTTTATTGGTGGCGGAGGCGGCAACGTCGGCGCCAGCAACGACGAAGGACGGTGTACGAGGACGAGCTGTTCCGTCGGTTATTTCGACTCGATAAGGAGAAAGTGGAGTGGTTGTGCGGCGAACTTGCAGACGAACTGCGAGGCGTACGGACGAGCGTTTTGTCGGTGCGGCGGCAGGTGCTGTGCGCTCCGTTTTTTTTGCCTCCGGGGGCTTTCAAGTGTGCGTCGGCAACGAGCAGACCGTCGGCCTCGCACAACCGACGGTGAGCAAGTGCGTGCGGCGTGTGGCTGAGGCCATCTGCAAAGTCGGCGCACAGAAGGGATGGGTGCGTTTCCCGGCGCACCCCGAGGAAAAAGCGGCAGCGAAGGCGACCTTCCTTCCCCGCGGCACCATCCCAGGCGTCGTCGGCTGCGTCGACGGCCCGCTGATTGCCATAAAAGCGCCGCGGGGAGACCCAGCAAACCGGGCAGCATTCTGGAGCCGCAAAGGATACTATGCGATGAACACCATGATCGTGAGTAGACTGGCTTTCTGACCGCATGGGTTCGAAAGCCGCGACCTCGACAGTGGAAGTTCACGTCCAAGATTGTCTGCCTGTGTTTCTCGCAGATCTGCGACGCAGACATGAAGATCCTTGCGGTCGACCCTCGCTGCCCGGGGTCTTGTCACGATGCCTTTTCTTGGCGCTACTCACGGCTGCGTCGGAAGGTGGAGCACGGGCTGCTGGAGGATGGAGAGTTTCTTCTGGGTAAGCAGCACTTCGACAGCACGTATTAAGCTACAGCAGTGGCTCATACCTAAAAGAGGCGGGTTATAACATGGATGACATGCAACAATATGATGTATCGTATTTATTTTTGTGTATTTACTGTTACTGCTGGTGCAGAGGCACAAGAAACATTGTTATAAAGTGAATCGTATTTCAAGCGTAAAACATCAAGGCAGAAGAGGTGTGCACATCGTTATTGTCGTGTAAGATATCACAGTACATCATTAACCTAGAAGGCTGTGCTTACAGAGGTACCCCTTAGTCATGAATATTCTGCATGCCTATGAATTCTGGTTCAGCATACTGGCTTTGAGCTGCTTGATACGAATCATTTATTACATAGGCAACAACACACTTCACTGCAAATTTTGGTCGTGCAGGAGACAGTGGATATCCACTGGAGCCGTGGCTGCTCACACCAATGTCAGGGCATCCTGGTGCAAACACTGCAGAAGGGCAGTACAACGCAGCACACGCCTCAATGCGATGTGTTGTGGAACGCTGCATTGGTGTTCTCAAAAGCCGCTTCCGGTGCCTTCAAAGGTACCGGACACTCCACTACGAGCCGGAGCGGGCGGTGGTCATCATTGCAGCGTGTGCTGCGTTGCACAACATCTGTCTTGAAGAAGCCCTGGCTGCAGACGAAGACGACACTACTGATGACCCTGACAACAATGGACCACCTCTGCTTGCCGGGTACTTGGCGGGGACAGGATCCCGCATGACCTACCTGCGTGGTAGAGCCATGCGAGACCGTATAATTGGCCTCTTTGGCACAACCCGTCCGCAGAGGCAAGCACACCTGCAGATGGTGCGGCGACAGCAGCAGCGGCAGCAGCAGCAGCAACAGCAGCACCACCGGCAGTAAGCCCTAGACCATCTGGCAGCTGTGGCTGCAATGACTCGCCGTGCTGGCGTGGCGAGTTGTCGTAGCCACTCTTGCTACGGGCAGTGCCATTGCCCTCTGTTAGTGCGCGAGCCCCTGTGTGATATGATGCCCTTGGCCACTGGTAGCCACATTCCAGCATTTGTAAATTACTTTTTCTTACGTGTGCTTGAAAGCCTCCAGTGTCAAGATATGAAGTGCACACACCAACTGCTGCTCCACCGGCAGTGGTCACCAGTACGCCTTTCAGTGCATCAGCAAGCTTGCCGCACAGCTACTGCACTTTCTCCTTCTCAAGTCGAAATACACGCCGAAACAGCTCGTCCAACAAGTGAAATGCATCCTTGTACACCGTCTTTCGCCGTTGCTTACGTCGACCTGCCCACTTAGGCAAACAGTTGCTTGCTGTAACTATGTGTTTGATGAATGTGCACGAGGGAAAAGTGTGGTGTGGAGACTGCTAGGAACCAGTAAAGCGTTTGTTTTTGCACCACGTTTATTCATTGGTCACAATAATTTTTTTCGCCACAGCTGTTCATACTAGTTTGCCAACTGTAACACACAGCAGGGAAACAAAAGCATGCAGCATCAACAGTGATTTGCATATGCCTTGTCGAGTGCTGAGCAGAGATTGCACAAGAACAGTTGTATCTTACACTCTGGCCAAACGGGCGAGTTGGCTGTACATTTTTAAGGCGAACAGTGCGAAAGACATAGCCGGAAAGCACAGGAAACACAGGATGAGCACTCGTCCTATGTTTTCTTTGCTTTCCGTCTAAGTCTTACACGCTGTTTGCCCCTTAAAAAAAAAGCTTCATCTTGACTGCCAGCTTGAATGCTAGTAATCACAGGTTTGGCATGTTGTGCAGACTTGTAGGCTCGATGCAGCCCTGGTTTGCAGTTTTCTGAAACACATTGCATAACTGGTGGAATGCACAGCAAGTGCTACACAAGACATTGCTCTTCGTAGATTTTACTGGACTAAAAAATCATGTTACGTGTAAAAGACACACGAGTATCACAGACGATGATGCCAACATGGCTGCGTTTGAAGTTGTAAAGGGATCCACAAACGAGAGATATTAACATTGTTGCATCATACCTTTAAAGGCGGAGCTCAAGCATCCGCCAAATTTTTTTTTGCCTGCATTCAACACTAGTTCAGAAGCGACTTTGGACGAATGCTGGCAAGCCTCATTTTTCCTCGGGTCTACTGAGGATAGAACATGTTACAATGCACACAATGGACACTTTACGGAAAAGCAGGAAAAGTAATGCGAAAAAAAACGACTCAGGAACATGCAAACAACCTTAACAGACACAAAATCGAAGTGTTCAAAATTTATCCAGAATCCCCATATTATGGTGCCCTTCATAACTACAGTCACTTCAGAACAACTTTGCCCCACATATTGCAATGAAAGAAAACAAGCACTAGAAATTGCACCTTGTGCACCTGCCACAGCTGCAGGTAAACATTTGAAAGGAATGGAAAATAAAAGAGTATAGGAGGCTTTCACACCTGGCAGAGCTTAAATTACATAACTGGAAGAAAATAAACAGTGTGAAGCATCCGGGCCTGCAGAGCTTACAAGAAATAAAAAAATGATGCTATGGCACATGACAGAGATGATCTTGAATAAATACAAAAACAGAAACCTGACAGAGAAGCAGACAATGTAAATAAACAAACACATAAAACAGAAATTTTAACAAGCAAACTAAAAATAGTTCAATGAGTCTGCACCTGGCAGAGAAGTAAATAATGTTCTTGAATAAATATAAACATATGAAGAGGTTCTTTCATAAAAATAAAAACAAGCAAATAATGACATAAATATGAACAATTCAATGTGGTGCAGGTGGCTCAAGCTGCTTTTGTAAGATTAGCGTCAGTAGGTTCACATTCTGGATGAGCAGCTCTTGCTGACCATTTGACGCCTGCACAGCATCTGTCACCTCCCATATGGCCTGCATGTAAAAATACTTCCAATTACAAATTATTACTGACAACCAATTTTGAGATCTCGCTTAAGCTCTATGTAAAATTTCAGGTGCTGAGATATTTTGGACAAAGTATGGCTGTAGAAGACTCGTGTCAGTTTCATAAACTCAGCTGTCCCAACCACCTCCCACAAGAGGCGTCAAAACAGAAGTAGAGGTGCTCAAAAGAGAGCACTGATATTTATGCTTCAGGTGACGGCTTCGACTCTTCAAAGTGCAGTGTGCGCAGCGAGTACACACCTCCAGCATGCTTTGCTGAAAAGCAGCGTCCTGGCGGTTCCGGGCGTCAGTAAGGGAATCCAAACGATGCGATTCATACAGCATCTGGCGCAGCACCTTATTGGCCCCATCGTCTCGCCGTCGCTTCCCAAGAAGGCTAGGCGTGGCACGTGTTGAGGGCTGCAGTGGGGGCTCTGGTGTGTGCTGCTGTGAGGGCTGCGGCGAGGGCACCGGTGTAGCTGTCGGGAAAGAAAATGTGCTCATCACGTGGTGGAATACGCAAAACATTTGGTACAATGTGTTAGAGGACTTGACATAAATATACAGGACAGCAATCTTGGGCAGCATTGTAGTAGCATATTTCATGTGCACATTTGCTAGACTGCTAGGAGATGTCACAGCCTCACTGCAAGAGAAATAAACATTCTGCACTGCGTGGCAAAGCCAGAGAGAGATAGTTTTGTGTGTACTGTAGAATCTCTGCAGTATTTTGGCTACTGCTGCAAATGCTGCCAGAGAGTATAGTGCTATTACTTTCAATCAGCTGCCAGAAAGGGTAGTATGGAGCTTGAATAATGGAAAGCCAACTCACGGTCTGTGGGGCTCCGTGTGTCTTGTCGACAACTTGCTGAGGCTCCCCGTTCATCTCCTCTGCTGTAACAGGGTAAAAGGTGCGGCTGATTGGTACTGGCAAACCATGAAACTAAAAGAGCACTAGCAAAAGAGAAGCAATCAATAATGCTCAACCACTTGTCTATGCATTCCTGCACCTCCTCCGAGACTAAAATACACCACAGATGGAATAAACAGTGCTAGCAAGGCGCAAGGCAAAGACATCATGTTTTTAAACGGCCGACCCCTTGTTGTTGAGAATCGACGCAAGCTGGATCCACAGCTCGCGCTTTTCAACAGCTGTGTATGAGTTTGTTAGGTCGGCAGAAGCCCGAGCCAAGAGCGGATGGCTCTTCATAGACTCTATTACGATTAGCTCTTGCTCGCTCGGCATTCTTCGTGTTGGCGCCATTTCGAGACTATAATTCCCGCTTAGAGAATTGCAGCAGCGAACACAGCGGGGAAAACAAACAGGGAATAGTTTCTGTTCCGCTTTTCGAAAGCAGGGAATAACAGGGAAAAACCTTTGCTCTGAGTTCGGGCTAATATGTTTTTACAGGAACATATGCGTGTGCTGCGCTGCAGCAACTTATAGCACAGCCAAGAACGACCGAAAACGAGCAAGGTTGTTAGCGTGCGCCCAACCGCCTTGCTTGGTTCTTGCTCCTTCCCAACTGAATCATTTGTGCCAGACGTTTATGAAGCCAAAAAAGTTGATTTTATCCAACAAGCCGTGCTTCGTGGACGTCTTGTATTTGCTAAAGTGAAAGAAACAGAACCCAAATCATATGCTTGGCATGTGGCATCTTTAAACCAATAACACAGGCTTACCTCAAGTTGTCTTCGTCGATTTTCGGGCCCGACGTTTCGTGCAGGTTCCTTTCTGGAGGCCCGTGACCTTCACTGGCTTCGATAATTGTTATCCGCTCACTTTGGACAACCAAATAGAACCTTGATTTCAGACGACGCCTAAAAAAGCAGGAACTAGCCGTGGGATCAGCTGTTTTTTAGAAGGCCGCCATGTTCAGTGTTTACATCTGCCAGCGCGCCCTCATGGCAACAAAACTTACCCACGAAAGCAGTTATTTGCAAAAGAGAATGTCCTTCTTGTTTTACTTCATGGCAGTGAGAGTGAAATACACTTTTATGAAAGAATAAAACAATGTTTATTTTATTCACTGCGTATTCTTATAAAAAAGTTAGCATACGGCCCCTTGCCGTGCAAATTGGCCTCTTGTCGTTCAAATAAGCGCTTCCGGGGCGGCACCCTACTAGCCATTGGTTGATTCCGCGTTCCGTCACGCGTTGACGTCTAGCCTTGTCGTCATGCTGTTGTCATTTTGACGTAACGCTCTACAACTTTAGAGCGAGTTCCGTAATTCGGGCCCAGGACGCCAAAGAGAGTCTTCGATTTCTTCCTTCGAGTAACGTGGTCGCCCTGACCGGCTGCTCTTTTGCGATGCCAGAATAAACAAGTTGTTCTGTTGCCAGTCGACTCATCCTTTGCCGGGACCTTCGGATGTTTCCAGCTGTGCCCCAGGCCGCCAGGCCAACGCTACCCTTGGGGCTTGCAACCCATTTGCAACAATAAAGATATGATAGTGCGGTCGCCTTGGTTCTGCGCATGCTCGAGTGCAGACTGCCACCGAATAAATACTCGTTCATGGGCTGTACTGGGAGTTGTTTTTCGTGCTGCCTGGATGCAGTACTCGTAATAAAGCTGTATTCATCAAGCCAACGTCTTCTGTGTGGATGCAACAGTAAGCCCGACTGCCGAGGTGTCACTGGCGTGCCTCACGAGGTCCGGGACAAGTTAGCATAAAGTGAGGTAACGTCGCCTCTGTAGCAGAAGTGGGGCAGAAGGAGCAGTGCAGAAGCAGGGTCTGTGATGTCCAGGAGGATTTTACAGGGGCTGCGAAACACCCCTTGAATGGATGCCGGTTACGCTTCAGATGGATTCTTTGTCACACAGATGCTGACTCAAAAAGAATTAAGAGAATCGATGCATAGGAACGGGAGTTATTCAATGGAGAAATTTCAACATACAAGCAAACAAGTTGATGCCCTCAACTCAATTTTCGAGCAGCTTCCGATTCCCATTTCACTCTCCCAATGACGACACTCAGTGCGACCAATCAAAACAGTCTATCTGAGAACGTGGCGGAAGTTTGCACTGCATGGTTGCCTGTTCTCTAACTCGTTCATGCCAAGGCTGGCAGTGCCGTTTGAATGGTTACGACAACCATGTGAACGTCCAGCTGACCCAGCTACGGTGGCTAGAAGGGGAGGTGAGAGCATCGGCCGGCGCGGAGTGTAGCAAGGTATCATGCTTGCAGCGGCGGCGCTGCTGTCGACACTTAGATCGCACCGGCGGCTCGCTACCGCTGCTCGTGCGCTCCGTGAGCGAGGTAGTGTTGCGTTGTTTTAGCGTCGAGGAGCATGCATTGACTATGTGACGCTTGCCCACCACAGGAACATAAAATACTAATCGGCCGACGTGGCCAGTCATTCTAAACAGGAAGTTAACAAGCCTAGCATTACATGCAAACGTACTAGACGCGCGAGTAAAGCCGACGGGTACGAGGCTCTCGCCAAAAATTTTCTTTAGCTATTTTTGCCCGTGAAAGAACGCAGCAAGTTCTTTCCAAAAAAAAGTGCTGGATTTCTCTCGGCTGTGAGCCAGTGTTTTCCTCAAGCCATAAAAAGCAACAAGGCCCTTGCAGTACACCACAAAATTTTATTGCAGGGATGGACAAGTATTTAGGCAAAGCCAGCCAGTAAGGGCAAACAAGTGATGCAGCCTAAAACAGAACACAAAAAATTAACGCACCATGCAAGGGTCAACACACCCTCAGGTAACATGCCTCAGCTTAAGGTGCCGCATTCTTTGCCTCTTTCCCTCTCTAGCCTTGTTCTGTGCTTGTACTAGAAAATGTAGCCTTGTTAGAGCATAAAACTTCACAACATGATTTGTTACTTCTGTGCTGTGTTTGTCGCAGCCAACTGTACTTAGCCAGTTCCTTGCCAAAGAGGAAATCAAATCCATCACACTGTTGGCATTTAGCCTATTGACACTGAAACAATGTGTGAACGAATCCTCTAGCTTCACAATCAATTTCTGAAGCTCCTGAGATGGATATAGCAAGCCTCCATTATCAACCTCTTGTGTCAGGCAAGCTTCCTTTGGAAGTTGAGAGCCAGCTGGATGGAGCAGTGCTCTAGAGCAGTCATGGCACTTTGTTTTGCTGAGCATTTTCCGAGCAACATATCCTGCGACATAGTAGGAAATCCGCGAGTCACTCCTTATTGCTACAGTGGCATGATCAGCAAGTAGACCGCAAGATGCAAGCACCTCATGAACTTCATTCAGGCACCCAATATCCATCAGCTGGTCAAGCTTTCCTTGAATGCTTCCTGGCCTTTCACTGGCTGCCGAGAGCAGGCTCTTCATCAATGAGGGCGACACATTTCCATTTGGCGGGGCCTTCGCTAAGCTACAAAATGACAAGCAATTCACTGATATCAAAAACTGCGACGCTGCAGGGTGATCATTATTGCCTGACATTTGCCTAAGGATACATAATAAATTTTCTAAGCGATCCTGACTCAAACGAGAGGTCATTAGGTACTTGTAGTCAAGCTCTTCTGTGAGGTAATCAAGAAGGGACATTGTGCTTGTCAGCGTAACACGAAGCCCTTCAGCTGTGCCTTGCGTAAGAAAGCCTACTTTCCCTATTTGTGCTTCCCAGGCGTCTATGTAGGCTAAGAAATCCTTCACCTCGGTGCGACTTTTTGAACCAATGCGCATAG
Source organism: Amblyomma americanum (assembly GCA_030143305.2). NCBI lineage: Eukaryota > Metazoa > Arthropoda > Arachnida > Ixodida > Ixodidae > Amblyomma > Amblyomma americanum. The sequence goes on from JARKHS020028264.1 coordinate 62,160, forward strand.
CACCACGACTGCACCGGGATGTCATAGCTGCTATCAGCTTAGACATCCGCCTTACAAATGATGCTGTTGCTGCACTCGAGCCAGCACCGCACACCCGTTCAATGTCATCTTGGTACGCATAGAGCCCTCTCAGTACCTCGTCGCTAAATAGTGAAAAGGCAAAGTTGACCTTCATTTTCTCGAATCCATTCGGCTCAATGACTGCCCTAGTTACATGTGGCATTGCTTTTAGCCTTACAACATCCCTGTTGTCACATTTCCAGGCTTCTCTTACCACATCCATTCTAACGTATCCTTCAGGTGTGTGAAAGCCTTTGGACACAACAGAATTACGTACACATTTAACCAGATGAGGAAAGTCAGACAAAAAGTGCAGACTTCTTTTGTCGTCTGCAGGGTGCCTGACCTTGCAGACTATCTTCTTGGCGGTCCCTTCGATGCCAAAAGCACGCCACATGCTCCTGCTCCATGATGCAGCGTCTGTTGTAACAAAATCCACAAAAAGGCCGGCCTCTTCAGCTGCTAATGTGATGTCAACCACAATCTTTGAAAGAACATCTGCTTTCACATTGCTATGTGAACCAAAGGTGGCAAGGATCTGCTGGAAGTTGCCAGAAAATGGCTGAAATAATACCACTAGACCATGGTCACAGGTCTCTTTGCTTTGGTCTGGAGAAGTGTAAGCACCCAGATCAACGAAGCCCACAACAAAACCACTGTTTGTCACTTTCAGGCTTTCTGAAAGCTTCATTTCGTCGATCAGAATGCCTCCATGCCTCTCAAACTGATTCATGCCCTTGGTTTTTTCGGCGATTGCGGCAAACATATTCTCATTGAGGCCAAAAGAGCTCTTATAGCCCTTCATATACTTGTGCAGGCAACTCTTGCTAGGGAGTACCATCACCTTTTGCTTACGTATGTACTCGTATAGCTTGGGGCTCCTTATTTTCATTAGGATGCACTCCAATACCCATTCTTGGCTATACGTCATTCCCTGCGTGCCTTTTCTTTTTGATGCTTGAAAGCATGCTTGAACTTGCTGCCGCTGCTTTTCAGGCAGTCCAGAGAGGCTCTTCTCCAGCTTCCCCTCTGAAATAGCGGCATTTTCTTCTTTCACTGCTGTCATCATTGTTTTCAGCTTAGCAACCTTCTCCTTCTCGCGACGCCGCTGTAGGTTGCACTTCACAAGTTTCTTTGATGCGTTGGAAACAGGAGCCGCCCTCGCCTTCCTCTTCTTATAGCAAGCTTGATTTACTAAGAGCTTCCGCAGGTACTTGCACTGAATGCATGGCTTCTCACCTTGGGAGACTCCTCGGCAGCCTTTGCTGTGCAGCTTATTTCCGTGCAGTCTGTAATTTACTCGGCTGCGGCTTTGATGCAGTTCACTCGGCGCCAAGCTCTGCTCAAATCCAGGACACTCACTCATTTGATCAACCAACTGAAGCAGGTTTTCCACACCTTGGTGGTTAAACACGTCGACTTGTTTCAACGCCGCGCCTTGGACGAACGTGGATGTAGTCACGCACGATGAACCTTTGCTCGAAGTGCAATTCACAGAGCACAGATGTTTTCTCCAGGGGCCTGTCTGCACGTGGTACCGCCCGTTGCCACACTTTTAGCCTTTCTTCATCGCTCGGGGCAGCAAAAGTGGAGACTTTCTTGCCCTTGTTTCTGGCGGAGACGTATCCTGACGTGCACCCGGGCGCAGAGCAATGCGTTTGACGGTTGACACGTCTCTCCATTCTTACCTGTGTGCTCACGACACGTTAAGGTAACAATGGGTAAGCGTAGTCAGAAAAAAAAAACCGATTGCTAGCAACGCAGCGAGAAAACGTACAGCAGCACAGAGGCGCACGCACCTGACAAACGTTCGCCAGCCGGAGAGAGGCCGTAAGATTGTGTGTGTGTGTGTGTGTGTGTGTGTGTGTGTGTGTGTGTGTGTGTGTGTGTGTGTGTGTGTGTGTGTGTGTGTGTGTGTGTGTGTGCGTGCGTGTGTGTGTGTGTGTGTGTGTGTGTGTGTGTGTGTGTGTGTGTGTGTGTGTGTGTGTGTGTGTGTGTGTGTGTGTGTGTGTGTGTGTGTGTGTGTGTGCGCGCGCGCGCGCGCGCAATGTAGTACTCATTCACTACTTTTAGCACGAACTCCTGTATTCTATGCTCGCCGCCCTCTTCATTAAATATCATGACTGCAGATTTTTCCTTACTATACCTGAAGCCTAATCTATCTCCCTCTGTACTGCATATGTCTAACAACTTCTGCAGGTCTTCCTTGTTGTCAGCCATTATCACTATATCGTCCGCGTATATTAGTCCCGATAATGTATGTTTAATCAATTCCCCTTGCTTGAAAAAAGATAGGTCGAAGCCTAGTCCGCTCCCCTCTAGCTTGGCCTCCAAACCTTGCAGGTACAACATGAACAACAAAGGGGACAGAGGACATCCTTGTCTAAGCCCCCGCTGTATCTCTACAGGCCCTGATACATTTTTTTCCCATTTTATGAGCACTCTGTTACCTCTATATATATCTTTTAAAAGATTAATTACTCCATTTTCCACATCCAATGTGCCCAATATGTCCCACAAAAGCTCCTGAGTAACGTTGTCATAGGCTCCCCTAATATCCAGAAATGCTAGCAATAAGGGCCTATGTTCCTTTTCCGCAATTTCTATACACTGTGTCAATGAAAATAGATTGTCCTCCAACCTCCTTTGTTTCCGGAACCCATTCTGTAGTTCCCCGAACACCCCCTCGTTCTCCACCCAAGGCTGCAGTCTACATTTTATAATTTGCATCACCACCCTGTAAACCACAGATGTCACTGTTATGGGGCGATAGTTACTTACGTCTGCTTTGTCCCCCTTTCCCTTATATATCATGTTCATTCTACTTAATCGCCATTCATCGGGGACTTTCTCATCCACTATCATTTTGTTCACTACCTGTATTAATGTTTGCTTGGATTTTGGTCCTAACTTCTTTATCAACATAATCGGGATACCATCTGGTCCTGTTGATGTGCCACTAGGAACCTTCTTCTCTGCCCTTTCCCACTCTCCTTGCTCAAGTGAAGCTATTGCTGTAACCGGTCTATCCTCTTTGCTGAAAATTTTTCCGTCATCTTTGTTCCTATGTGTTTTATTGCTTCATCCCCTTCTAGTCGAATACCCTCATCTGTAACAATAAACCTTTGTTCTAGCCTAGTTTTATTACTCATTGCATTTAGATGTTTTCAGAATGTTTGGGCTGCTTTTCTATCCTTTTTATTTACTTTTGACATCCATTGGGCACCCTTTCTTCTAATTTTCTCATTAATCAAATAGGATGCGTCCCTTCTACACTTTATGAAGGTATCCCATTTTCTGTCTACTTCGGGTTTTGGTTCCCCCCTCTTCTTGGAATATCTGTGTTCCCTGGACGCTTCCTTGCGCTTTTCTAAGAGCCCCGCCGCGGTGGCTCAGTGGTTAGGGCGCTCGACTACTGATCCGGAGTTCCCGGGTTCGAACCCGACCGCGGCGGCTGCGTTTTTATGGAGGAAAAACGCTAAGGCGCCCGTGTGCTGTGCGATGTCAGTGCACGTTAAAGATCCCCAGGTGGTCGAAATTATTCCGGAGCCCTCCACTACGGACCTATTTGTTCCTCTCTTTTTTCACTCCCTCCTTTATCCCTTCCCCTACGGCGCGGTTCAGGTGTCCAACGATATATGAGACAGATACTGCGCCATTTCCTTTCCACCAAAAACCAATTATTATTATTATATTTTCTAAGACGCGACGCGGGCGTCACCTGTCAATAGCATGAATGACTACGACACACGCTTCCGTGCAGGGCCCGCAGCGAAACTCTCACCTCCCCCTCTAGCCACCGTAACCCAGCGATGCTTCACCGTCACGTCGACGGCGCAGAAGAGAACACTGGTCAGTGACGTTCCCTTACTTATGGTAAGCCACTGTACTTATGGATCCGAACTCGAGCGCGAGATACTGCGATGGTGTGACAGCCTGCGCAAGATATCAGACACATTTAGCATAGCGCGTACTGCTACTGCTTACCGCCTACCATCGCCCGTCGCTCCTAGCGCGCTGGTTGGTCACGGCGAGCAAGGAGCGCGCGCTGTTGACGGGAACTTGGCGCCACCGCCCGGTGATCCTCCACAAGCTGACGATGCGCACTGCCTGCTAAATGTGAAACGAACGCAAATGTCCATATATTGGAACTTGTCTACTGCTCACGCCGCCTCGCGGCATAATAATGTAACTAAAGCTTATGAACAGTTGTACTACTATTTTTCACAAACTGAGCAATAACAATAATTAAAAACGTGTTTTCAACAAGTTTACACATTTCTTCTGCAATGACTTTGCGCGTAAACCGGACTGGTGGATGTGCCTATCGGTCAGTCTACTTGTAGCAGACGGGGCCGGTCTCCGAAGACGACGCTAAAGTGATATGCGATTATTCTTTTATTATTGATGCTAAACTGTACATGCTCCTCGAACGTGCTCGTCCATACGGTCCTGTAAACATAAAGAATACGTCTCCGAAGACGACGCTAAAGTGATATGCGATTATTCTTTTATTATTGATGCTAAACTGTACATGCTCCTCGAACGTGCTCGTCCATACGGTCCTGTAAACATAAAGAATACGAAAGACTGTAATCAATATGCGCAAAATGCGATACGGCTAATATACACTGCAACAGGAAAACACATACGTGACATTAAACCTGCTGTCTGCCGTACGTGGCACTCGGAGACAGCGAGAGACCTAAATACAGCAGCGATCTTTAATCCTGCAAAGACTAAAATCAATTCGCAACATGCCGGTGTACAGTATTGTGCGTTTTTATCGCTGACACTTTCAAAAATTTCCCCGCCTCAACCGCTGGCTCGTTTGCGGTGAAACTGCACACAGAGCTTGCGTATTGTGGTAACTTTTGCATCGTAGCAAGTTTGACAATGATACTTACTTAGTTCAGGCGCACATGATGCGAAAACGTAAGCGTCTGCGAGAGATCGGCGAGCCAAAACCCGCAGACGACGCTTTTTCGCTGAGAACCCGCAGTGGCCCCATCTCTTTTCGGCAGCGGAAAGCGTCACGACTAGGCCGCCGAGGCGAGCGTTGCAAAGAGCGCGGGCCCTTTGAATATGCCGTTCGGCATTTGCTTCATCTTAAGTATTTTCAAATTATAGCACTGAAAAACAAACCAATTCCAGGCGTATCTCATCATTTGCCCTATTAAAACGATATACACACATTAGGCCGGAAGAACGGCTCTTTTTCTCGCAGGACGCTCCGTCGTGACGCTTTCCGCTGCCGAAAACAGATGGCGCCAATGCCGGTTCTCAGCGAAAAAGCATCGTCTGCGGGTTTTGGCTCGCCGATCTCTCGTAGACGCTTATGTTTTCGCATCATGTGCGCCTGAACTAAGTACGTACTATTGTCAAACTTGTTACGATACAAAAGTTACCATAATACGCAAGCTCTGTGTGCAGTTTCACCGCAAACGAGCCAGCGGTTGAGGCGGGGAAATTTTTTAGTGTCAGCGATAAAAACGCACAATACTGTATTTGTTCTAAGAGTGTAAAGATAAAAAAGAATGCACGCGAAAGAGTTGGTGCAACTAATACAGCAACAGAAGAACACATTTTTTAACCGTCACGCCAGCCGTCTTAACGACCGTCGAGGAAACCAACGACGGCGACGAGTATTCTCTAAAATCGAGGTGCTAATTAAGATCCGGCATCTGACGATGCCGGATCACGTAAACAGACCTACAGCGTCCGCTGCTTTAGCAAAGCTCTCAAGTGCACGATTTTCTCCTGCGTGATTCACTGCTAGGAATCGCACGTCCACGAAGATTAATTAGCCACTAGTTTGCGTACCAAATAACATAATGGAATGACTCACATTTTTCCTTTCCTATACTCCGTGTACAGTCCGACGCCCGCAAGAGCACGACTCGCTCATCCGCGTACATCAGCTCCGCCATCTTTAGACAGCAAGTTAGCCTGCATCGATGTGGACTTCGGCGAAGCAGTCTTATGAGACTGCTTCGCCGAGAAATGAAACGCGTCCCAAGATGGCGGCTGTCCGGCTAGACGTCTAAGTAGCCGTCTACTTGGGAGTATTGGAACGCAATTATAGAGTCCAATGGCTCGATCGGATCGATTCCGCAAAGCCGCTCTCAGATACATAGAGGGTAGCCATAAGTGTTTAGTGCTAGGTCGTAGGATGTTTACAGAGAGGCGCAAAGTCCTTCGATGCAAAAAGTAGCCAGTGCCTCAGGTGGCGTGTTTTTGTTTTACTTGATTTACAGTGCTTTTATCTAGGGCAAACAAGTTGGTTTTGTTAATGTAATATAAAACACAAAAACTTGACAAAGCGTATCTCTAGTTATTAACGCAATTTGCAGCATATTTACTCTTTGTCCAATCATCAAGCTATGTCATATCCGCTGCTAAAAACCGCCACTGTATGGTGACACCGTCAGCGCCACGAATTTTTTTTGCGCGCTAATTAAAATATTAAAAACCACTGTATACGCGGTACGACGATGCTAATATCATCACTATAACTCATCTATGCAACCGGCAGGCAAAACAATGCACTGAAAATGTGTTTCAGGGCCACTTTAAACAATTACCAGAGATTTATCAGGCTGAACGCGGCAGCGCTACGATCATGAACAATCCGCATCTATACACTAGCGATGCTGAAGTTGACGCAGACTTTGCCATAAATGTGTCGCACTTTTGAATATCAACCGGAAGAACACGACGTCATAAATGCTTCACGGCATGCACTGGCAGCATGAAGCGCATACGTTGGACGTGAATTTAGCCATGGACCTACAATGATGTCCACCGCACTATTAATGAGAATGAACTTGGTCCATCGGACGTGTCTTCAGAGACTTCGTTCAGATTAAAGCACTTGCGTTACAGTTGTCATGTTGGGTGGAGGAATTGTCTCTTCCTCGCGATCTCTGCGTGACAGACATTTCTCAGCATTCACAACCATTCTCCATCTGTCACACCTACCGGTCTGAATCAGCGCCGCATCTTCGTGTTGCTAGGGTTGGCTTTCTGCCATAGTTTATGCGCCGTTTTGCACAGCAGACAGAGTAGTAACGGCCTGGTTAAATTTGTAAATACCATCCATAAGCCACCCGAATGGCACTCGAAACCCGCTTTAGACTCTCTTCTCAAAGACGTGAGTTGGCTGACCGAAGTGGGTATGTGCAATTTTCCATTTGAGGATAAGTACTTGACGTCTGCAGCCAACTACAATTAGGTAAGAAAAAGCCGGCGGGGGCAGCCGCATGCCTTGACTGGATTTAAAAAAAATTCAAATATGGCGCCGTTATCCAATAGACAGATAGATCTTATTAGCAACTTTGAATCACGATAATGGCGAGCGCCACTTGTGCCACCGTGCCTAACAAATTAGAGTGATTGTTTTAGTTCGAGATTTTTCTTTTAATTTGATTCTATTTGACTGCTTATGTTTTAATTATTTAATTATTTTTACGTTTTAAGCTACATTATTTTGATATTATGTGGACGAAGTGCTCTGATATACGCGCCTCTCGCGGGCGTTTTGCGTTTCAGCCCTTCTGCGACGCAGCGCGGGTGGAC